>LDKF01000304.1:17791-29315 GCA_001026735.1 Rotylenchulus reniformis | reverse complement strand
GAAAACATTAATAATTGGATAGTAAATATTTTTTCAGTTTTTTGGAATTATTGAAACCAATTTGAAATCAAAAAATTTAAAAAAAAATTATTAAGAAAATGTGAAAATTTTGAGTTTTGGGTTTTGGTACCCATTTTGGTTTTGGACTCAAGTTTTGGTCTCGAGTTTTGAGTTTTGGAAAATTTCAGGTTTTGAGCAGCCCTAATACTTATGCTCTCTCGGTACAAAAAATAATGCAAATTGATCTCGCTCTAATGGCCAAGCATAAAAATTCTTAATTTTTAAAAATCTAATGTTCTATTAAAATATTGATGATGAGCTGTTTACTATCTACAGTGTTATTTTGATATTTTAATTTTGGCTCTATGCTTTGTGTTTGATGACTAGGGTGAGGATAGTTAGGCATGTAAAAATGGCAAAATAAGCGTCTAAAACTCTAAAATAGGCTAAAAAAAAGATAAAAAAAGGTACCAAAATAGGCATTAAAAATGACCAAATTTTTACATAAAATATGCTCAAAATTTACTAATATATTTAAAAAATGAATATTTTTAGAAAAACATACAAATTTTAACGAAAACCAATAAAACCATTCATTTTGTTGATTTTCACTAATCATTTTTGAAAAATTTCATAAAAATCCTGACAGTTGAAAAAGATAGGCATGAAATGAATAAAAAATTCAAAAAATAGCTATAAAATGGAGAAAATTACAAAGAATGCCTATAATTTGCATAATTTGTACAAAATGTCTACAAGTTTTTAAAATGTAAAAAAATATGCTGGAAGTACCAAAATAGAGCAAATTTTTAACATTTTTGGCTAAAAACGATAAAATAGGCTAGGCACAAAATATGCTTGAAATTGCCAAAATAGGCATAAAATAGGCAAGTAGGCACGAAAAAGGCAAAATAGGCAAATTAAAAGTCACTCAAGAAGCTTCCAATCAAGTGGAAAATGCGTTTTTCGTCGTTATTTCGACATTCTGATGTCAGGAAAAAATAGGCATTTGCCTATCTATCCTCACCCTAACCCAGAGGTCGTATCGAAAATTTTCAGAAATAAGGACATAAAGAACAAAAAATAAGGATTTCGCTGGGGAAAATCCTCAAAAATAAGGACACTTTTTAAAAATGCAAAAATTCTAAAATATAATCAATTTTATGCATCATAATTGTTCCCTACAAACTATTTTTGCGAGCAATTTGTTGTATTTAATATCCACAAAAAAAATTTTTTCAAAAATTATTCTAGGGGGAGGGGCGGCGGTCCCGATAGGGGCCGCCGGAGTAATTTTTGAGCATTTTCGGCCATTTTCTTAAGAAAATTGATCATTTTTGGTTTCAGCGCCCGAGAAAATTTTTAATATTTAAATCTTTTTTTTTCTGAAAAATTGATCATTTTTAAGATATTTTTTTTGGAGAAAATTCGTTGTATGTATGGGGTACCGGCGTGAAAATATTGAGAATTTTCGGCCATTTTCTTAAGAAAATTGACTATTTTTAAATGATATTTTCCAGAAAATTCACTGTATGGGGTGCCCGGCCGTCCCGATAGGGGCGGCCACAGAAAAATTTTGAAAATTAGACCTTTTTTCTTAAGAAAATTAGTCATTTTTTGAATAAATTTCTCAAAATCCCAAAAATAAGGACAGAAGGACACACTTGGTCTGAAATAAGGACAATCCTTCTAAATAAGGACATTAAAATTTTGGAAGGTTGGGACCCCCCAAAATAAGGACAATCCTTATAAATAAGGACAGATACGACCTCTGCCCTAACCCTATTGATGACATCCCATCCAATTTTCTTTGTTTGGAGATTGCTGATTCATCCATACATTTATGTACGTACATTTTACATTCACAACGACATACATAGGATGGTCAAGTTCCTTTATTGATCCATTTTCCATCATAGGCAACAACATGGAATTAATCCTTTTTACAATTAGACCATTGCTTTCGATTATTTATTACTCAAATACAGCTTTAGTATTTTATTTTAAAAAATTTGATGTAAATGGCTAGCGAATGTTGCGAACAGTTTGCAAATTCTTTGCTACGCATTTTAATAATTTTACAATTGTTAGCCTATCCCTTAAGATTACTAGCAATATTTTACAATTCTATAGCAATATTGCAAGTTGCAACTCATCAGTAGCAGAATTTACAATCAGCTAGCAGTTGCTAATAAAGCAATTCCAACCTTTTTATTTCTTTTCCTTTTTAAATAAATCACAACAACTAAAAAATAAGTCTTACTCATAGAAATCACATAAAATCAATTTAAATGTTAAATAAAAAAATAATAACTTTTTATTTTTTGTTCTTTATTTTAGAGCCGATATCGCATGGGCTAATTGTTGTGACAATTTTTATTGTCATTCTAATTTTTTGGAAAAATATTTTTGAAAAACACATATTTTTATTTATCTTTTAAATGTTTCAAAATAATTGCAAATATTTTTCACATATATTTCGAACTAAGATCGAACTGAAATTGTTAAAAAAATTATGATATACCTATGTATGTACCTAAACTAAAATACCTACGATCACATCATTAGTGTCCGAAAAAATATGCATAATGCGCATAAAATATGCATCAAAAAGTGCCCAAATATGCGCAAAATATTCTCAAAAATTCCAAAATATGCGCAAAATATGCACAAATTTTTCGCAAAATATGACCTAAAAATGAATTTTTTTGCTCAAAAATCATAATCTATTTTTAAAGCAAATTTAAGCATATTTAAGGCAACTTAAGGTTAAAATTAAAGTTTGATGACTTTTTTACACTTTTGACTTTTTTCATGCCTTTTTGGAGCGAGCTTTTTTGAAAAAATAATGCATTTTCTTGAAAATTTGGTCATTTTTCTTTGAACATTAAAAATATTTAACTATTCTGGAATTTCATAAAAACTCCTAAAAAAATTCAAAAAATATCCGAAAATTTCAAAAAATTTAAAAATTTTACCAGAATATGCTCAAAAATGCCAAAATATGCGGAAATTTGGCCATAAATGCCTAAAATATGCGGAATATGCCCAAAATATGCGAAATATGCACAAAAAGTCGAAAATATGCAAAAATATGCAGTTAGAAATCCATGCTTGAACGTTCAAACCATGCTAAAAATGTGTTTTACGTGATTTTCAGGCTGTTCTGAGCCAGCAAAAAAATATGCATTAGCATATGTATTTTTTTCGGTCCTTACACATCATTAATGGGTGACAGGTCAGCACAAATCCCATCAAAATTCGCATTCAATGAAAATGACTCCCGCTTCAGGCAATTACCTAATTGTATAATAAATTGGGTGAGGATAGTTAGGCAACTGCCTATTTTTTCTTGACATTGCAACGGCCAGATAATCATGAAAAACGCATTTTCCACTTTAGTTGATCCTTCTAGAGTGGATTTTAATTTGCCTATTTTGCGATTTTGGTGCCTATTTGTCTACTTTCCTATTCTGTGTCTATTTTAGCAGTTTTGAGCCTATTTTATGTCTTTTTTGAAATTTTTACCAAAAATGCCTCATTTTTTGCCTTTTTTGGCATTTCATGTTTTTTTCCCTCATAATAGTACACATTTTGCAAATTTTAGACATTTTATGAATTTTTTTCGATTTTAGACATTCATTTACTTTTTTAAAAAAATTTTTGGCCCTTTCTTGCTATTTTTTTTAATTTTGATTTTCAAGAAATTTCAAATGTTGAAAACGTGAAAATTTATAAAATAATATTTTCTGGCAAAATTATTGGTTTGAAATTATTTTTTACATATTTTAATGCAAATTTTGGCTAATTTTGATGCCAATTTTTGTGCCTATTTTGGCATTTTTGTGCCTATTTTAGGCGCCTATTTTGCCTTTTTTACATACCTAACTATCCTCACCCTAATAATAAAATATATAATAACTAGGGAATGGATTTTTATGCAAATGCATATTTTTGCAGCTTCAGAACGGCCTGAAAATCACGTAAAACACATTTTTAACATGATTTGAACCTTCTAGAATGGTTTTTAATTGCATATTTTTGCATATTTTCGACTTTTTCTGCATATTTCGCAATTTTTGGGCTTATTCCTATTTTTGGCATTTTTGCGAAATTTTTACGCATATTTTGGCATTTTAGCGCATATTTTCTAATTTTTTGGACCAATTTTGAAAAATATTAAATCTTAAAAAGGCAAAAATTTGTTTCTACGAAAATAGTAAAATTCCATTTCGATAATAAAAATTGGAGAAAAATTGTGGAAAAATGAAAAGTGCATTTTTTCCATTTTTGGGGGATTTTTTGGAACTTTATTTTTTGTCTGTAAAATGCGTTAAATATGCAAATAACAACTTTAAATATTATAGAATTGCTTGTTAAGCTAAATTTAATCAAAATTTTTGCATTTTTAGGTCATATTTTGCAAAAAATTTACGCATATTATGTGCATATTTTGGAAATTTTGAGCATATTTTGGCATTTTTCCGTGCATACTTTATGCGCATATTTTGAAAATTTTTGCGCATATCCGTTCCCTAATAATAAGTCATTTTTTCTAACTGACAAAGAAAAAAAAATCTGCTACATACATTATGTTTAGTATCTAATTCAAAATTATAGTAAAACTTTCTCCACGAAAATTAATTTTCCACAAGCCTTAAAAATTACCCAATCATTAAAAATGTCCTTTTTGACCCAAAAATGGGAGGGAGATCATATTAAATATTAGCGAGTTCACTTACACATAAACTTATAATCTGTCCCTTTATTTATTTTTAGCATTTAAAATCCAAATAATCTAAATACTATGGATCCAGACGATGCAAATGGACTCAAGGAAAATGGTCGGAATAACAACGGTTTTGTCGATGGTCGCGAATTGAACCAGGTAGGGTCGAACCCAAATTTTTCTCTTTATTTCCTATATAATATTAAAATGAAAAATTAAAGTAAATGTTAAATAAGCATTTATTAGCATTCTTAAAAATAATAAATATATCAAAATGTTTAGTTGTCGAGTCAGCGGCAGGCTGAGAACCGGCATATATGGGATCAGTTCAAGAAGAATACAACGACGGATGCTGGTCTTTCAAGAGAGAATGAGGACCTGCAGCAGAGTTCTAGTGAACTGAATTCGTAATTTTATATTAGATTGCAGATATTTTTTCAATATCCTTGGCACCATTTTGAAAAGTAATGTTTTCCAGACCCGCCAAGTAATAAAAATTTTGCCTTATCCAAAATTTATAAGAAATTTTATAACTGTATCTTCATCCTGATTTGGGAAAAATTCTTCGGGGTATGGTGTATCATTATTAGGGACCGGATTTCTAGGTTATAACCTATTTTTTTGGCACATAGTTTATGGCCAAATATGCATAAAAACATGTCCTAAAGTTGTTTGGACCATTTTCGAGTGAGTTTTTGTCACCTATTTTTACCTATTTTAAGGTTTTAGCATCTAATAGTTTTTAGCACCTATTTTGGGTTTTGCAACCTATTTTCCACCTATCTTGGCATTTTTAGTAAATTTTCCAGAAAAACGGAATTTTTTTTGAAGATTTTCGAAAATTTTATAAAAAAATGAAAAAGAGATTTTTTATAAGGATTCAAGCCAGAAATAAAAAACTTAAAAGGGCCCAAATGCTCAAATTTTTTTATTCAGCGGCTCTTATCGGGGCCGCTTTCACTCCTAATACCTGCATTATACATGCCAAATTCTCCTCCCCCTCCCGAATGCCGAAACAAAAAATTTATTTTATTTTTTTCATACACGCAAAATTTGGCCAATTTTTTTTTAAAAAGTGATCAAAAAGAGAAATTTTCTCCATTTATTTGTTAGATTCATTTTTTTATTGCCGGCGACCCCCCTCTCCACTATCATCGTCGACCCCCCCATCCCCCCCTCTGGCTACGCCCTTGACCCCAGAAAAACTCGAACTGTATCCTGTTTGCATTTAAAAAAACCGACAGCGCTATTAAATATACATAAATTGCGGTGTTTTGATGGTGAAATAAAAAAATTTTATCACATAAATCGCCGATTTTTTAGCACCTATTTTACAGTTTTTAGCACCTATTTTGGACTTTTTTAGCACCTATTATAGTACCTATTTTGATGGTTGTTAGCACCTAAAAATCCGGTCCCTAATCATTATCTCAAAATCCACTAATTTTCAGATAGAGCAAATTTACAAATCCTTTTAGTAACTCTCAAAAAATTTAAAAAAAAAATTAATAATCACACGTCAATTTAGTCCAAATACCACGTGGTCTTCACTATTAAATGGGCTGGATCTGACATCATCAATGATCAGTTTGCGCGACATTTCATTCGACCGAGGTGAACGGATTTTTAATATTTTTGTATAATAAAATTGAATATAAATTTACATACTAAAAACATAGTTTTCTGTGAATCTAAGCATTCTTAGTCTATTAATAAGTTTAAAAAATACCTGTTAGAATTTATTTATCAAAATTTTCACTCAAAAATGTAAGGAAACAGGACAATTTTGGGTTTTTGAATTAATCCAATATATTTGAATTTAATGGAATTCGGGTGTCGACAAAAAAGAACTGGAAATGATTGACATTCTTTTTAGAAATTTTCCTTTTTTATCCACTTTCCTCTATCACAGATCTTTAGAATCATTTTTATAAAGATAAAATCGCCACTATCAGGAACTATTTTTTACACCAGATTAGAATTTTTCTGATATATTGAAAGGTATAATTTTTAAATTCCTGAACTTGCATCCCCGAAATTCTTGTTTATTTTTTATTCAGAATTTTTGTACCAGCAGCAGGCAGTTGCAGTCCAAGAAGATGAAAGGAAGCGAAAGGAAGAAGAGGGGACGAGACAAAGGTGGGAAGAGATGAAGAAAAAGCATGCCGCTCACCGTCAGCCATCGATGGTGAGATAATTTTTTAGAAGACCCTCACCCCCTATTTCAGTTTAAAATAAAAATTTAAACATTTATTTTCCTAATGGTATATTTTATGGATTTATTGTTGAAATTGAAATAGGATCCAGAAAAACACCAAAATAAAATTTTGGGTACTTTTCCAGTTTACCCCCCCCCCCTGGAACTTTTTTATAATATTTTGCCGGTCAAATTTAGCCAACATCTTACTGGCAGATATCATCAGGGGTTTTAACATGTGCTGAGTTCGAATATGATGTCATCCGTTGTATGATTTCATCAAATCTATGATTTAATATTATTATTATCTTTTATACCATAGAGCATTATCAAATTGAATGAAATAAAAAGGATGGCAAAATCATAGGTTTGATGAAATCATACGACGAATCTGGCATCAGATTTGTATTCAGCACATGTGAAAACCCCTGGTTGCTTCTAAAAGTAAAAATTGTTTGTTAAATTTAGCAGAAAACTATAAATTCCAGCGGTGGTAAACTGGAAATGTATCAAATTTTGTTTGAAATCGATTTGCGCTAGGAATTAAAAAATAGACTTAATGTTATGATTTTTGGGCAAAATTTTTATTTCAATAATGAAATTTTATGATTATTTTGTTGAATAAATCATTTTATTTTTTTAATAATAAATTATTTTAAAACATTAAGGACTACGAAAAACGTCGATTGGACCAAATTGGCGAAACTACCAATAATGAGTTGGGCGCCATCTGGAAACATCTGGCTCAGGTGCATTTTCATTTTTCAAAATCTCAAAACCAATAAATTAAATTTAAACATATTTTTCTTAAATTTTCATTATTTCTGAACCATTTTTCATAAAAAATAGTTTCGAAGGCCAAACATCACTTTTTCTAAAATGTTGCGATTTTAAAAAATTGATTTACCAAACCGTACCGATTATGATTTTGGAGCCATTTTTTTGTTCCATAATCCTAATGATCCATAAACTTAATTATTATTATTTAGTTTGGAAATCAGCGACATTCCGATACCCAACTCATATTTGAGCATTTCAAGCAATTTCAACGAGATGTGACCCAGAAAATCAGTGCTTTGGAACAAAAGGTGTTATTTGAAGAATAAGCAAAAAATATTTTACATTTTTTATATCTAAAAGAAAATGATGTAAAAGAAATTGTCAAATATAACTATTATCAATTATAAATATTTTAGCTTGCCAAGGATGAGAAAGAAAGGAAATGGAAAGAGATGAGAATGGAGCAAATTATAGAAGAACTGCAGCGGAAGTTAGAGGGTGAAATAAAAAGAAGAGAAAAAGCGGAAAAGGTACTAGTAAAAGGAGATGAGGAAGAGGAGAAGCCAAAGGATGAGGAAAGGAAGAAGAGAGAAGAAGCTGAAACGAAGTGGAAAGAAGGAGAAGAAAAGAAAAAGAGGGAGGAAGTAGAGATGAAACGGAGAATGGAGGAATGGGATCGGCAGAGAGAAGAAGAAGAAGAAAGAAATGTGAGGGAAGAAGCAGAAAGAAAGAAAGCCGAGGACAGCGAGAAGAAGCGGAAGGAAAAGGAAGAAAGGAAGCAGAAAGAAGCACAGAAGAGGAAGGAAGAAAACAAAGAAAAGGAAAAGGAGGAACAGAAAATGAAGGAAGAAGGTAAAAAACGAAAGGATGAGGAACAGAAGAGAAAAGAGGAAGAGAAGAAGCAGTTGGAAGATGAGAAAAAGAGGAGAAATAAGGAACTGGAAAAGGAGAAATTGGCAAAGGAACGAAAAATGAGAGGGAAGAAGAGGAAGGCAGAAGAAGAAATGGAACAAGAAGAAGAGAAGAAAGAAGGAGAGGAACCGAAAGAGAATCAGGATCAGGAGGCAGCTAATGAAGAAAATTCCGAAGAATTGAATGCTAATAAGCTGAAGAAGGAGAAGAAGGACCGAGAACTGTATGAAATCTAGCATCAATTAATTGAAAATTTATTTATTTTTTAAGAGAAGAACAAATCACTGAAGCATTGATCAGGAAATGCGCGCGCTGCGGATTGGCCTTTATGAAAGATGGCGGAAGCAACAGAGTGATTTGTCATTGTGGCATGACACAGTGCTACATTTGTCGCCAGAGCAACATTGACTACGATCACTTTTGCCAGTGAGTTAGCAGTTTATTTTAGTTATTATTAGTGAAAGAATTTTTAGATAATAAATTATTTTTTATTTTAATATATTTAGCGGAATATCAACGAAAAAATATTTTAAGATTTTGAATTTGTTTTAAATACTATTTTAGACCTTTATTGGATTAAAAATTTCTTCACAAAGTGCAATAAAAATTGATAAAAAAAAATCAATTTTGAATTTTATGCGATTAGCAAATGTAGCACTAGTTGCAAAGTTGTTGCCTTTGAAGACCCACTAAAAGGTCCCCTCTTTTAAGCAAAAAAAAAATTGTTTTTCCAACTTTTTTTTGTTCGAAAATTAGTTAAAAAGTGAAAAAAAATGAAAAAAATAGATTTTGGTTTTCAAGTCCCACTATTATATTTGTGGGTTTTCAAAGGCAACAACTTTACAGCTAGCGCCGCAAATGTTTTGCTAAAAACCTAAAATAGCATTATCCTGATTTTTTTTTGCAATAAAAATTTTGTCTCTAGTTATTATTGATATATGAAATAATTAAGACATCCACGTGACCCGAATGCGACCAATTGGAAGTGCAAACAATGCACAAATAAGTGCATGTTATACCAAGATGCCGACCAAATTGATGCCGAATTGATAGAACAGATTCGAAAGCGGCATGAGCGAGAAGAAACCGATGAAGCAGAAGGCACCTCACAACATTGAGAAAATCTGTTGTCGATTTGTTTGTATTTCAATTTTATCGATCATTGATATGATAGTTTAATTTATATTCTTACCTACACCATTTATCATTCAAGAATTCATTATTTTTTTAATTTTTGGAATAAATTCAAATCGATAATTCGGGTTCTTTTTAGGTCTTAAATACATAAAATGGTCATAAACATTAATAATTGGGAAGCTTGATATAATATGTTAAAAGTTCATGTTTTAGCAAAACAAAGACCGGTAGTTTTGGAGAGGACCTGGTTTTCGGTTTTAAGGCCATTACCCCGATTTCTATCCTTTTATTTATCGTAAATTCCAAAACTTGCAAAATTGCCTGTAAAAAGCTTCGGGTTAAAAAATTAAAAAACTTCATTTTCTGCTATTTTCTTTAATATTTTGGTCTATTATTGCTTTAAAATTTTTCACATCATTCACAAACACAAGTGTATTCTGTAATTTCTGCGCGCAATGGCACTGGAAGAGACTCTCGATGATCAACAGGACTCCAATCTCGACCCAAGCCACACCCATTCTTTTAGTGCATCTCTTATCTCCTCGGGGGGGGGGGGNGTTCGCAACAAACAGTTGTCCTTCAGCAATTATGTATAGGTCATCTTCATTCTCATCAACGATGACCAGCGGACAAGGAATAGTTAGGCAAATCTCGACTTTTTCCTTCAGAACAGAATGCCAAAATAAACAAAACCACGAAAAACGCATTTTCCAGTTGGATAAAATTCTCCAAATTTTTTGAATTTTCTTTTTTAGCATTTTGCTACCCATTGCCCAAGTACTTGCCCATTTGTGCTTATTTTAGACAGAAAAATTTTTGACTTTTCTTTTTTCAAATTTTTGTGAAAAATTTTGATGGGAGGAGGTGAATTTTTTAATTGGTAAAATTGTTGAATTTTATTTAATTCCTATGAAAAATGGGATGCCAAAATGCCTTTTTAACCGATTATTTTGCTGAATATTTTGTTAGCACCAAATATTTATTTGGTCTAATAATATTTTTAGACCAAGACACTTTGGCCCGAAATAATCTACCAAACTTTTTTATAATCAGCGTAGAAACGCCAGAGAATTCCAATTTTTATTATAGCTCCTCGATTTTATGACGCGAAAGCATGCTGCATTGAAACTTATTGTTGTCTGATTTATTTTTCTCTATTCATTCTATTTTTCTATAGCAGCGTATAATAAAGAATTCGCTTCATAAAATTGATTGTTCAAAGCGTTTCTCCCGGCGCCCAATTTTTATTTTACTCATTCATATGCTGTTATCAATATGTATATTCATCTTTCAAAATTTCATTTCGACATTAAAACTTATTTTTCTAATTATTATTTTTTATGTAATAACACCGATTGCAATGGTAGTGGCACTTGAACGCATTTATAAGGTAAATAAATAAAATTATAATTCAAACTGATTAGGCATTTGTCAATTAATCCAAAAATGAAAGAAAATTTTCCCTAAATTATGAATTTTAGCGTTTACTTTTCTTATAATATACAAAATATCCCATTTTTCTTATATAAAATTTAAGTTTCTTATAATATTTTCTGCTCTCTTAGGAAATGCAGGACCTGCAGAAGGACACGCCGACCCACTGCAGTGCCGGGCCTGTCGGGGATGACTTATTTCACTGGCAGGGAACCATCATGGGCCCCGCGGACTCGCCCTTCGACGGCGGAGTTTTGTGCGTGGACATTAGGGCTGTTCGATAATATCGGTATCGGGTATCGAGTCGATAATATCGGGCCTAAATATCGGTATCG
>LDKF01000304.1:2348-17691 GCA_001026735.1 Rotylenchulus reniformis | reverse complement strand
TTCAAATCTTTTGTAATCCTAATCAAAATGATCAAATTTCTTAAGAAAAGAAGTCCAAATTTAAAAAAATTCGCCGGCCGCCCCTATCGGAGCCGCCGGCACTTATTAATACATTGAAATTACCTCATAAAAATGTTCTTAAGCAATAAAAAATTATCAATTTTCTTAAGAAAAAGAGCCTGAATTTTCAAAAATTTTCTCCGGGCCCCTATCGGGTCCGCCGCCATACCCCTCTCTATATATAGTTTTTTTATAAATACATATTTCTTTTATAAAGGGCAAACCTGGTTACACCAAGAAAAGGTGGTGATCGAATCATTCTGAAGAACACGGAATGCAGCAGTTTTTTTTTGCATTTTAATTTTGACGATTGATTTTTTGATTTTTTTAAACTAAATTTTTTGAAAAGTATCGAATATCGGTATCGAATATCGGAATATCGGGTATCGATACCCAATATCGGTATCGGGTCCAAATATCGGTATCGGTATCGGTATCGTTATCGAGTATCGGGAAATTTCAAGTATCGAACAGCCCTAGTGGACATCCATTTTCCGACTGACTACCCCTGGAAGCCGCCAAAAGTCGCATTCAAAACGCCCATTTACCATCCGAACATTGGGCCCGAAGGCCAAATTGGCGTGGACATCTTGAGAGCGCAATGGAACCCTGGACTGACCATCCCTAAGGGTAGGCTTGATTGAATAATTATAATTACTACTATGTATGGCTCTACTCCAGTTTACGCGTCCAATCAACTTTTGCGCGTCCAATCGACTTTTACGCGTCCAATCAACTTTTGCGCGTCCAATCGACTTTTACGCGTCCAATCAACTTTTGCGCGTCCAATGAAAAATAATTAATAAATTAAGTTTAATAAATTCCGATAAAATGTAATGTAGAAAAATGTTATTATTTTGCAAATTCCTGTTAATTCCGATTGTTTTTTTGGTGCCTTTATACTCCTCCATCACTATCTTCTTCCAGTATTTTATAGAATAGAATTGTTTTTGTTATTATTTTTTTGAATTGAACCGACCCAAAATTCGAACATGATAATGATAATAATACCTTTATGATCTTTGGAACTCAGTCAATGAGAAAAACAATCAAGCATAAGATATAAATTCGCCATTTATTCGCAAAATCAAGAAAATTTAGGCATAGGGGAGGGGTTAATAGAATGAACTAAACTACCACATACATAGAAGGGAAAATTTATTTTTTACATTGTATTTTATCGGAATTTTGTTCATGTTTTTATTTATTTATTTTTTCATTGGACGCGCAAAAGTTTGATTGGACGCGTAAAATGTGATTGGACGCGCAAAAGTTGATTGGACGCGTAAAAGTCGATTGGACGCGCAAAATGTCGATTGGACGCGTAAACTGGAGTAGAGCCCTATGTATTAGAGATCGGATAAATTAGGGAGAAATTTATAATTTTATAATATTCTGGGGATATAAATACACAGGAGATCAAGATCGAGATCATACAAACGACGCTGTGGGGGAGGGTAGGTCGAGGTGGTGAGAGTAGAAGGACAAGACCATTTGTGATATGATCGATCAAAAAATTAGGCATCCCTAGAGCATGCAGTGCATAATATTTTAAAAATTTAGGCCATTTTCTTAGGGATTTATCAGTTTTTTTTTTCTAAATTTTATTAGATGCCAAATTTCTCTATAACGAATTAGAGGCCATGTAATCTTTATCTTGGTACGACTATTGTTTTGACAATTTGATCTCTATGGGTCTGTCATGCATGAATTTAGCGCAGCAGGACACTTGCGGACGGACATTTGCTGACGGAAAACCTGAAAAAAATAAATATTAAAATTTTTAAAAAATTTCAAATTATTAATAATTTTTGCAAAAAGGCGGGCCTCATCAGTGGAGTACCCTTTTGCAAAAATAAAACTAAAAAAATGGTGTTTCGGCCCTTCTCCAGACACCACAACACAATACTGACGCACAACTAACTAATTTATAGCAATGATAATAAATCTATTCTAACATAAATCTATGCTAATAAAACAATAAGCCAATCAACAATATTATATAAAAATATCTTTATATATTTAAAAAAATAAAGAATGGACTAAAAGTATAAAAACTAAATAAATGAATAAGAAAGTATTTTAAATTAATAGAAAGAAAAAATTTGCAACTTTAATTTTACTTAATAAAGCCAAACGAACATAAAATATTAAATAGAGATGAAGGAACAAATTATTGTTCCCATTGATCAAAACCATTGGATGCCAATCTATACTGTAGTGTGCGCAAGTGTTGCACAATACGGTCAGGTGTTGGATTTTGTAGCAAATCAAATTCGACCACCAAATGCCGTATAGCGGCGTCGTTATTTTTGTGTTTTTCTGCGCGGTTGCATTGTGAGACCTATGGTCGGATCCAGTTCATACGTACGAATGCGATCTTGCGCTATGCGTTCTTCTTCTTTCATAACAATAATCAATCTGAAACAAAAGATTCGAACAAATCTGAGCTGAACTACCTCGATAGAGGTGGATGCAAATTTTGGAATTTTCGGCGCAAATGAAGGTGAAAAGCCTCCTAAGATAAATAGGATCAATTTGAGGAAATTAATTCCCAACCTGGGCATTGTTTGTACGACACATGTTATCAATGACAGCTTGGTGGTGGTTCCAATTTTGGATTGGAAACAAAGGGGCCGCGCCATTGTCACGTATTATATATGTTCTACAAAAAATGAATTACACATTGAACACGTCACTACCTTCTAAAATAGTCAAAGACAGGATGCGAAGCAAGTGACGCTCGACCTCTAATAATATCAAATGCACCCTCAACCATATTCTCGGGTAAAAACGATAAAGCAGCAAGCGAGCGAACATATTTACGGAATTCTTCATCCGCCTCATAATTTTGAATCAACCCATGACGCTTTAACAAACAACTTTTAAATCATACAAAATTCTCACTGGTACGAAACGCAATACGGATTGACCAAGATGAAACAAACACATACGAATATTAATATTTGGCCAAATCCGCTTGAAAGCATTTTTTGCGCCTAAAAAACAATTTTTAGAGTAAGATAACAGAAAAAACTCTGTTCGAAATCAATCATGACAGATAGGGGTGCATGATGAATACGAGTTCGCAACACCTGAATAAAAATATCTAAAAATTAGATCATTTTTACTTCTAATGCAGCGGAATTCCTAATGATGTTTTTGTGGAATGGGCGCCCGTCGCTTTCAGACCCGGAAGTCAATTAGCGCTGTTTTTGTGCCAGCCTCTAATGCAATTCTGGGAGGGGGAGGCTGGCACTAATGGACTTTTTTAAGACGGCAGAACAGCATTCGTCAGTGCCAGTCTCTTTTTGTCAGCTCATCTTTGCCAGCCAGCCGTTCCATTTGAAAGGCTGCGCAAAAATTCCTTCTGCCCCTTCAGTGAAAGATTCGCTTCATAAAATTTTAGGTTCAAAACAATTCAATCGTTGCCAAATTTTATTTTTTCCCTTTTATATGATAACCATGAAATTCCTTTTGATTTTTGTGCTTCTCTGCTCTCTCTCCCATTCTGCTTCTGCGGAATGGGGCATAATCCGTGGTGTGCTGGGTCTTTTGAGAAGAGTGTTTCATACTAGTGCCCGCTATTCGGTGGCAGCGGCCGAACGCGGCGCACTACATGGAACAGAAATCGCGATGAAAAGTGCCACAAAAAATGGCCTTAAAGCCACAATGAAAAATTTGGGGGCAAATTTTGCAGGGGGTGCAGTTGGTGGTGCGGCCGCTGAGAGTGTCGCATCATTTATCTCCGACAGAGGTTTGCACCACCAACTGCACCCCCCGCAAAATTTGGGTCTTAAGGATCTACCACGTACTTTTTCCCCATGACTGTAAAAGGCCCACGCTGCGAGTTCACGCTGAGCAAAGATCAATTTTTTGCTGAGGGTGATCTCAACACATTTTTTGATTTGATGGAGCAGGCCCAAGGGCGAAAGGTCCTCTCGGTGCTGTTTCGTGGGTAATATTTTTCCTTGAAACTAGCCCCCATTTTTTTTGTCAGACGAAGATGGCAACATAAAAATGTTGCTACGAAGTGCTAGCATGGATGTGGTGCGTAGCCATGCTACAACTAAAAACCGTAAAACCGTGTTCCGCTGCGATATACAATGCTCCCTCCCGTCTTGAATTTGCCCATTTTAATTTACCCTGTAAGCTAAGTGTTGGGCCTTCAGCAAGCCGATTTGATAAATTTGATTAAAATTTTTAATTTTTTTTTCAGTATATTTTCGGAATAATACTATGATATTTATTTATTTCTTGTTTTGGTTTTATTTTTATTTAATGTATTTTTCAAGGTTTTTATTATTTTCTATATTTTTTTCTAGGTTTTAGTTTTTTTTGTTCTATATTTTTCAAGGATTTTAGTATTTATTTTTTGTTCTATATTTTTGCTTTTATTCTTTGCCTTTTATTTATTTGTTTTTATTTTTTTCATTTTATTCGTTCAGTTTTTGGTTTTATATTTCTTCATTTATTTTTTATGTTCTTATTTTTGCTTTTATTCTTTGACTTTTATTTAGTTTGGTTTATTTTTTCGTGATTTTATTCCTTTTTTTCATTTTTCAATTTATTCTTTGGGTTCTTTGCTTTTTTTTCTTTTTTTTATTTATTTCTATATTTATTTAATATTTATTTTATTTCCTATTTTTATTGTGCGTCAGTATTGTGTTGTGGTGTCTGGAGAAGGGCCGAAACACCATTTTTTTAGTTTTATTTTTGCAAAAGGGTACTCCACTGATGAGGCCCGCCTTTTTGCAAAAATTATTAATAATTTATTTTTTAAAAATTTTAATATTTATTTTTTTTCAGGTTTTCCGTCCGCAATTGTCCGTCCGCAAATGTCCGTCCGCAAGTGTCCGTCCGCAAATGTCCGTCCGCAAGTGTCCGTCCGCAAATGTCCGTCCGCAAATGTCCGTCCCCAAGTGTCAGGCTGCCGAATTTAGTTCTGCTGTCCATCTGCTCGTTGCTTTGCGACCCGAACCCGGAATCCTCTTGGCGTGAGGACATTGCGTATGAATACGTAACTGATCGGGACAAATACAACGAGACTGCACGGGAATGGACAGAGATGTATGCAATGTGATCGGAAGAGAAGCATTGATCAATCGACCTGATCAGAGTATTGATTTCTTCTCAAAATTGGTTTACACTTTAATACTGCAGTGGTTATTTATAAAGTTCATCGAATACAAAACGAATGAATATTTATTTTAGGGTGGCGACGGGGTCCCCGCTCCCCGCGGGGACCCCGCGGGGACCCCGTCCCCGTCCCCGCCATGGTCGCCAGTCCCCGTCCCCGCGGCCTTGTCCCCGCGGGGACACGGGTACAAAATACACCCCTAAGAATGAGAAAATCGGGAAATATTGAACAAAAATTTTAGGATTCAGGGAGGAAATTAAGGAAGAAAAGGCTACAATTGACCAAAAAATCGTCAATTTTCCTTAAGAAATGTGTTAAAAGTTTGAAAAATTTTTCTCCGGCGGCCCCTATCGGGTCCGCCGGCTCCCTTCAATCTGATTTATTTTTTTATTCATCAAAAAATACTCATTTGGGGGGTCCTAATCTTCAAAAAATATTCCGCTGCCATCACAAAAATTTTATTAAAAATAATTTTATTTATTAAAAAATCAAATCTTTTTCCTTCATGTATTTTTGGACACCTCTGACCTTGGAAACATTTATTAACCCTTAAGTTTAAATTATTTAATTTTCTTGGCGACCGACTGACTATAAAGGTCAGACTAAGGATTATTTCTTTTATCGTACACCTCCAATAATAAATGTGAATAAATATTTAAAATTATTTCTTTTAATAAAAGATATTTTTATTTAATTTAAATTGAATTTTAGTAAGAAGTAATTTTTTTTAGCGAAAAAAACTTCACTATATCAAAGACTTAGAAAAATTTCTTGTCCCCGCGGGGACCCCGCGAAAATCTGTCCCCGTCCCCGTCCCCGCGAGGGTTGCCAGTCCCCGTCCCCGCGGGGAATTCCGCCACCCTAATTTATTTTATTAAACCGACTCATTTTTCTTTTGCCAAAAATGTTAATTTTTTAAAAGATAATAGAGATTCAACTTATTAGACTGCATTTAGTTTTTAGCTGTACATTTAAAAAGAGGATTTATTGGAGAGAATTTTAATCAACAATATCTAAATAATTTATTGATGAATGGAATAAAACTTTGTAGAGGAAGATGCTTACGAATATAAGCCAAAGAATAAAAATTTTATTAAAAATATTCCGCATCACTTATTGAAAGGCTTACCTAATTATAATTTATTTGAAATTTGTAATGCTCGTACCTCCCCCCTTCATTTATCATTTCTTTGAAAATTTTTATTCTCAATCAATGATTTTTAGCCATTTTGGGGTTTTTCATACAAAAATACATAAAAATAAACTTACAGAAAATAATTTGAGAATTAATAGGAAAATCAATTTGGAAACTTAGCAGACTATTTTCCAATTTGTCCTCTCTTATTGGATGCGATTATTTTATGGTTGCTTTAATTAGTGTTCATTTTCTATTTTATTTCTTTAACAGCTTTGCCAAATTCTCACGGGCCAATTTATGATCAGGATTAATCTGAAAATTATAAATTTGATCTATAAAATACCTAATATGCATTATTGACCTCTAATGCCTTCTGAAATAGTTCTTTTGCTTGTTCGATTTGGCCTTGTTTCTGCAAAATTAGTGCCAAATTGTTGTGAGCATCGGCAGAATCTGATGGTTTAATGTTAATGGCTTGTTGGTAGTGATAAATGGCCTCTTGACTATGACCTAAAAATTCTGCATTTATCAAGATAAATAATGTTTATAGATAGAAATTTTTGATTTATTATGATCAATGATCATTATTGAATTGAATTTTTTTTAGTGCGATTCATTTGATCCGAAGGTGCAAAAAATTTTAATAAACCAAAATATGCTCTTTTTCAGCAATTTTTTTGGATTTTAGATATTAACTAATTAGTATATGCACGTTATTTTGCACTTTCGAATTAACCGACTTGTTAGTACCGATGACGATTCACATCATTACCTTGGTACTCCAAAGTTGATGCCAAATTATAGTGTGCCGCCACATAATTCGGTTCAATTTTGATGACCTCTTGATAGTGATAAATGGCCTTTTTAAATTGTCCTTAAAATTATTTGGTTTATTAAGATAACTACAAGCCTTTGTCTGTAATAATGATTCGCATTACCGTGATCGTCCAAAATATTTGCCAAGTTGAAGTGTGCATCAGCATATGTCGGCTTATTTTTGATTGCCTTTCTATAATGATGAATGGCTTCTTGAATTTGACCTAAAAAATCCAATTTTTTAAATAATATAAGGGAAACAATGATTGCAATTCATGATACCTTGATCCTCTAAAGTTAGTGCCAGATTGTAATGTGCATGAGAACATGCTGGATCAATTTTAATGGCCTTTCTATAATGAAAAATGGCTTCTTGGATATGGCCTAAAAAGCAATAAATTTAACATTTTTCTTAAACAATAATTATGCATTTTTTGATTGGCTACATCCATTCATCACCTTGGTTTTTCAAATCTATTGCCAAGTTATAGTGTGCATCAGTATAGGTTGGTTCAATTTTAATGGCCTGCTCGTAATAATAAATGGCTTCTTGAATACGACCTAAATGGAAACTTTTTTCAATAATTGGGTTTGACGGAAACAATTTTTTGTAATCATTAAGGTGCAGATACTTTTCTAAAAATCGATTTAACCACGAAAAAAGCATTTTTTTGTTGGTTAGTAGCTTCAAGAAAGAATTTTTAATTTGCATATTTTTCGCACATTTTGATATTTTTCGTGCATTTGCAATTTATCCAAAAATGAATTTTGATGCATATTTTAGCATTTTTAGGCTCATTTTTGTGCTCATTTTTTTTATTTATCTGTGCTCATTCTTTATGTTCAAAATTTTGATCTTAAATTTTTTTTCTTTCAAAAATTACCTTGTTCTTCCAATTGCAAAGCAAAATTGAAGTGGGCCTTCGCTTGTTCATCCGGATCAAGCTAAAATGCATAAAAACTGAAATATCTCAAAAGAACATAAAAAAAATTATATATTTTTTATATTCTAATAAGAGGAAGAAACCAGAACCAGTCCAGTAACCCGAAGAGTCCAAAAAATTGGTTTAAATTTAGCTATTGATATAAAACCAATTTTAATTAAACAGATAGAATAAAATATAATTTAAATTCATGTAAATATTTTTTTCCAGATTTGAGACACAGAATAATTTCGAGTTCGATTCCGATNGTATTTCCATTTCTTCTCTCCTTTTTATTTCTTCCTCCAATTTCCGTCTCCACTCTTTTTCAGCCCTCTTCCTTTCCTCTTCAAATTTCTTCCGTTTCTTTTCCGCTTTTTCTTTTCTCTTCTTTTTCTTCTGTTCTTGCCGCTTCTTTTCCTCTTCCAATTGCTTATTTCGCTTTTCCGCTTCATCCTTCCACATTTGTATTTCGTCCGCCAAGCGCTTCTTTTCCTCCGCATCTTTTTCAAACTTAAATATTTAAATAAAAATATTTTATTATTTATCTATTACCACCACTAAAAACATTCATTACAGTATCCTATGACTATTGTTTAGTACTTCAGAGGACCAGTAAATCTATGTAGAATCAAATGAAATTAATTAAGCATAAATTTAAGGATAAACTATAAATAAATTAATATGGAGTGTTTTGAATTAATAACTTTATTTTTGCTCTAAATAAAAATAAATCAATTTTATTTTTCACATTCTATCACTTATTACAAAAATAATTCATTTACTTTCCTCTTTTTTAATACCTTTTTCTCTAAAGCACTCAATTTCTGGCTCATTTCCCGTTGGAACTCCTTGAAATGCTTCAGTATGAGATGTGCCTCGCCATTTTGTTGATTTGTCAGCTGAATATATTTTATTTATTTTTAACACGTATTACTACTAATAAATTTATACTAAGCACTTTGTATATAATCTTACAAAAGAAAGTGTAAATTTTTAACCATTAGGATTTAGCTGTAAATCTTAATGGTTAAAAATGTAATACTTCTTTAAATGATTTTTACCTCCAAAAAAGAATTTTTGAAATTTATTCATATTGATATGATTATTTTTTAATTTGTGCGAGGCCTGGGTCCCAATAAAAAAACAAATAAAAATTTTATGGCAAAATAAAGTTTTTGGACCAATGTGTGCTTATAATTATGCCCATTTGCCTTTGGTGTTGTTTTTGATTCAATCACTTGTTCTTGGGCAGATGCTAATTGGTGCAACAATTCTGAAAAATATCTTGAAAATTATATCAGGGACGACAATTTAGTAAATTCAAAATTAGGTATATAGATATATAAAAAGAAATGAAGAAGATCATTAAATTGGAAGAAGCATCAGGGCCTGAATTTTTAGCTTACAAAATAATGCTTATCCATAATGGGTAGGTTACAAAGAAATATATTATGAATTTTATTGAAAAGATTCTTATTGAAAGAATGAGCATTTTATCACTAATTTAATACTTAATTGTGAAAATCAGATGAGTTTGTTCTTTTTTAAATTTATATAAAGTAAAAATTATTATAAACCAATTCACCTTTGTCCAATGTCTCATTTAATTGCGGCGAACGGTGAGATAAGTTAGGTGAGGAGAATCCTATCAGACCTGCGGTACATATTTAAGCAAATATCTAATGTTTTACACAAGTAATAATTCCCAATAAATGTTAGAATGAGCAAATGTTAACAAAGTTTTTTTTTTGCATTTTTAGCTTATAATTAAGTTCTTATAATATCATAATTATTCTCATTTTATTGTAATTATGAGCATATTTTTTTGCTTAATACGAGCATATTTTTTTGCTAAATATACTATCTGAATTTTTATATGATCTTCGATTTTTTGAGTATTTCGCTAATACAGTAGCTTTCAGAAAATTTTTTTATACATTCTACATAAAAAACTTGAATTAATCAAAAAGAAAAGAGGTTTCGAATAACCATTATAATAACCAAAGCACTAATAACCAATTAATTCAAAAATTTTTTAGAAAAATTTATTTTTTCGAAATAAATTAATATTCGTATTATACACACATAATAACATCGTAAAAATTCGTTCACCTGGGTCGGATGTGACATCAAGATTGTTTGCTATTGATATCAATGTTAGATCAAACTCGTTCAGAAAAGATGGCCATGTGATGTTCAAACTAAATTGATATGATTGCATAAAAATTTAATTTTTTAAAGACACTTTATTGTGGCCGAATTATTGTGGAAATTTTGTAGAATTTTGCTCCTTTATTTTAATCAACTAAAAAACTATTGATCTAAATTCCAGATTTGATCGATGAATTTATGAATCCGGAATTTTCTTTACTAAAAAAACTATTAAAGCGGGTTATAATTAAATTTATAAGCTTCTATTAAAATAACTAAACATTTAAGGGCATTGGATTTATGAAAAATATCCAAAAATCAAACCCATCACCCAGTTCCCTAGAAATTACGAATTCTGGTCGTCAGCAGAGCTCTGTAGTACCTCCTCTTCCTTTGAAGGAGCCTCATCATATCGCCGATAAGTTGACAACTAAAATAGATTTTTTCTTATTAAAATAGTGAATAATGAAATTAAATAAGATTTATTTCATAAAAATAAGAAATAATAGTCTTAAGAATTGGTAAGATGGTAAGGAAAAGAATAAGAAATTTTTTGAAATTATAGAGTGATTTTGGAAGATTTTAATTCCTATTTTTTATTATTCCAACACTTAATCATTTTTATTTAAATAATATAATCATCAACTAAAACCAAAAACATTGCTTTTATTTTGTTGCAATTTTTTAAAAAGATTTTTAATTTTTCTATATTAGTTCCGGACTTACTTTTTTCGATTTCTGAGAATCGGCACAGCCATTGAGACAATATTTATCCATATTTTCGCTGGCTTTGCTTGGATCCATAGTGTTATTTGATTTTGGACCTAAAAACGTAATAAAAATATATAATCAAACCGAAATTTGGTAAACATCAAAAAAATTTCATAATAAAAATATTTTTTGACACCGATTTTGTTAGGAAAACGAAATAAAATGGCAATATACCTATTAATTTTAATTTACTGTAGATGATTGGAAATTAGCTCAAAATCTGTCTATTTTAATTTCAATTTTAACCTTTTTGGGGGAATTAGCTTATTCTTTCGTATTTATGCGTTGGTGCAAATCTCACTTTGTTGATGATAAAAGCAATTTAAAAAATCAGTAAAAACCAACTGTTTAATAATGAGTTATATTATTGAATGAGTTATATTATAATGAGTGCCGACTAATAAATTACCACATCCATTGAATGAATGGACCAATGCACAAATGACCAACCCGTTCCCACGGAATCAGGCGAACAATGATAACGTAAAAAAAGCTTTTTTGATGGATTTATAACTCTTTCTATTTTTTAAGTCGAAATCATGGTGACCTTTGGACTTGAAATTTTTCCTTGGAAATCTGATAAGGGAAATCATTTACTTATTAACTTTTTAATCGGGCGAATTAAAATTATCATATTGATCGAACATTATAAAATTTAAATAACTTTTATATGTACCAAAAAAATTTTGCATGCAATTTGGAGCATTAAGAATAACAATTTAGAGACTTCTAATTCATGATTTATTTAGCATTTTATTAATTAATGGATGATTTTTATAATTAGGAAAAAATTTGATCGAGCCCATTTATTGGAACGGAATAATTTTTCAGATATTTTAAAACTTTGATTTCAGCTAGTAAATACGATGCTTTCTAAAATTTTTCTTCTAAAAATTTTAATTAAAAAATTAGCATTACCATCTGAATTTTTAGAAAGATTATGAAATTTAGGTCTTTTGCATAAATTTTTCCCAAATTGACGAGTAAATTGTTAGATCTCAAATTTTGTAATTATACAACTTTTCTCGCTAAAATGTCATATTATTAATTTAATGCATATAATTTGATTTTAAAATCCATAATAAATAATTTTAAAAATCCAAATAAAAATTCTAATTGAAATCAAACCAATTTAACCATTTCATCCATAATCCATAAGATTATTCAATTATAATATTATTATTCGAGTGAGAGATGATCACAATTTAATATATTTTGCAAATTATTGAAGAATAACATTGTAATAAAAACCAATAGATCGTATATAAACATTCTATATAAGCTACCAATATCGAGATAGATTGATCATTCGGTGCTATGTCGTTTTAAAAAAAGTATCATAATGGGCGTTTTAAAAAAAAGGATCAAAACTCAATATGTCCTCTAAAAACTTTTTTGTTAGACCTGTTAGACCAAATGTATAAAGGCAAAGTTGTGCAGAATTTTATGCTCTATCTGCTGGTATAAAATTTTTTCGAATTTCGAACAAAAATTTTAAAAAAGGTCGAAAAAACCGTATTTTTCGATATTTTTGACCTTTTTCGACATTTTTGTTCGAAATTCGGAAAATTTTTTATACTAGCAGATAGAGCATAAAATTCTGCACAACTTTGCCTTTTATACATTTGGTCTAACAGGTCTAACAAAAAAGTTTTTAGAGGACATATTGAGTTTTGATCCTTTTTTTTAAACGCCCATTATGATACTTTTTTTAAAACGACCCAGCACCGATCATTCATGACCTTATATAAATAAACAGATGAGATGAAAGAGTTGATTTCTTTTATACCAATTGCCCTATTTTGGACCTAAAACAATTTCTATTACATTTTTGAATATTTTTTTCAACATTCCGCTACAAAAAATACTCTTTGTTGTTTTGTTTATATTGTTTTCTATATTTTGATCATATATAAAATAAACATTTTGGCATCTTTATTATTATATTTGACACCATGCGAATTAAAATAATTATTTTATTATTGTAAAATTAAATTAGATTTCAAAAACCACAAATAGTAGCAGTAATTTTTATTCAATATATTTAAATTTAAAAAAATACTCTTTGTTGCATACGGTAGTGACCTTTTATATTTTCCTCTTCAACAGCATACAAAACCAAAAATGGCAGTGTACAGATCAATTTTCATACAAAGTACAAACATTCTTATTTCGTAGTACATCTCTCTGCTATGATTTATTTTACCATCGAAGTTGAAGCTAAACAGGGTATTTTTATGAAAAATTTTATAAAAAATTAATAAATCGAATAAATAAAATTTCTAAGATTTAATGGATATTCATGATAAAATAAAAATATTTATATTTTTTTAAAAATATTATTTTCAACCGAACAACCAGATGATGAAAATCAATCTTTCTCGTATGGAGCTATGGAATATGGTCTCATCAAAACAATGAATGAAATATTGGAAATGGATAATGTTATTGCGATGGTTAGATTTTAAAAATATGTTTAAATTTTCTAATAAAAATTTTTCTTTATCCAAAAATTAATGAGCTTCAGGCAATTGGCGATTACTTGTTCAAAATATGACATGGATCAATCTAGACAACCAATGATTGATCAATTTTTGAACTGTTTTTTTAATTACCTCATTTTATTATTCTTTTATTAGAAAGAATTTAAAAAAGTAAGTTACAAACATTTGACAGCCTATTTTACCTTCGACTCTGTTTCTATCCATATGATGTCAAAAAGGAATTTTAACTTTTCTAAACCATTTTCCCAATGAAAAAGTAAATGTTGGCTCTCTCCATTATAGGCCTAGAAACAATAAAAAAAATTTCCTAAAAATTTTTAATTGTATTTAGTATACGTTTAAGCTCTTATAGGTTTACCTTAGCATGGGGTAAAGCCTTATCAAAATTTCAACCTTCAAATAAAATGCATCTTTTCCTTTTTTGGACATAATTAACTTTTTTACAAATTCAATGGTCATGATCATCATGATGGTGAATGAACATAATAGCGTGTAAAGTTAGAGTAACCTATTTACACCACAAAGGGCATTTTGCTTCCCGCCATTTTCGTATTTTGCCTTCTACCTTGGGAAAATGCGAATTCCATTGGGTCATTGGAGTGCCATCCATTATTCAAAATCCACAATTCTGCTTACATTCAATTTATATTATTTTGAATTAATCGAAAGAAATTAGTTACTTTTAAAAAATAGATCAAAAATTAAATTTTGGGATCTTTTTTAAAAATTTCCATTTTTAAAAAAATTTAAAAATAATAACTTTTTTGGATTTCAACCATGATTTTCAAGAGGAAATGAGAATTTTTCTCCTATGAAAATTGCCTTTTTCTCTGTTCACTTCACTTTAGCTCTTCTCGTAGTTTTATTCTTAATTTTGAAAAATTTACACTATTTTTTAGCATTCAAATCTCCATGGATCCAGAAGGTAATGTCAACGAGTATAAGCCCATGAATAAGAGTTTGCACAGCGATCCTGTCGAAACTCGTGGATTGAAAAAAGTAACTAATTGTAAACTCAAAAATAACCCTATGAAAAGTTTTGAATAATTTTATAAAACAAATATATCAAGACCAAAATCACGTCAAAACCTTGTAAAAAAATTTAAAATTTTATAAACAAAAATAAAATTAAAGAATGATTTCATGCTGTTTTTAAATTGAAATATTAAAGATCAATGTTCTTTTTAATTGTATTTTTATAAAGAATGGTCTATAGCCGATATGATTGAAATGCTTTTTTTCGACTATTTTTTGATGATTTCAATTCTTTCATGATATTTGTTCTTAGTTTGCGGACCGAAACTTGCGGACCAAAAATCAAAAAAATTAAGTAAATAATAAAAAAAATAAAATTTTTAAAGTTTTCACTGGGGGTTTTCATAAGTGCTGAATCCAAATCTGACGTCAATTTTATCATATCTTTAAGAAAAATCTATGATTCCGGAAATCACTTGATTTTTTTGTCAGATTTTTATTTTTATTATTTACTTAATTTTCTTGATTTTTGGTCGCGGTCCGCAAGTTTCGATCCGCAAGTAAATAAACAGTGTCTTAGGGACCGGGCCCTGATCGCAGGACTAAATTGTCGACCTTTGATTAGGTATATCCCATTTCATAGCCCAAGCAAGTGCGGTCGGTTCTCAACGAGAGTCAGCTGAAGATTCTGAAGCATAGCTACAACAGGAACCAATGCCAGACACGCCGACAAATGAAAATTACAATGTGTTAAACTTCTGGTTGAGTTTAAATATGAAAAAAATTCAATTCATTAATTTTCAAGGGTACAAGATGATTTATTATTCTCGTTCTCAATCGTTGCCCTCTCCCCCCCCCCCCC
>LDKF01000303.1:46930-74134 GCA_001026735.1 Rotylenchulus reniformis | reverse complement strand
CAGGCCTCCAACTCGAAACTGGTCTTCTATCGAACCTTTTCAGCAAAACATTGTATTTCCAGGATTATGGCACCTCTCTACGCTTGGCGGTGCCACTTCTGCGATGGGTTTTTTCAACGAAAAATTTGTAATAAATTACATTAAAGAAATAGATATTTCTTTAATAAACGAATTTTACCGCCTTATCGCTTTTCACTTTATTTTATTTTTAATGTTTTTTGGTAACCCTATTAATGCTCCTTCCAACAAAATTGTTCATTCAGGTGGAATACGCGTTGCAGATTTCCAAGAAACAGCTGCATCTCGCAGAAATGCTGGGTGATCCAGTCATGATATCTCGGTGCCACCTTTACATTTCTCTTGGGATGGCCCAAAAAGGGAGATTTTATACGGCAACAAAAATTGTCAGGTTGATGACGGGATGGAATAGAACATTCTCCTTTAAGGCGCCAATTTCAGAAAGGAATGGACCAGGGCTAAGGAGTTGCGGTCTGAACTCCTGGCCAATTGTACGCAAGGAGTGTGGATTACAATGAAGTGGTTGATAAAAAAGAACAGTCCGTCATGAGACGAGTAGAAAAGATCATTTACGCCCTGTCTTTCTTCACCCATGTAAATCAAAAAAAAAACCATTCATACATTTATTTTTTGTTTAAAAATTGCGATAATTAATAAGATCATGCAAATCGTAATCAATCTTCTGCGAAGATGGGTTCAATCAATCCCTTATTAGGGACATCCATGAATTGATAGACTAGTCGCTGTCCCTCCACTTTTTGTAAAATTCCTCTGAAGACAAAACAATTCACCTCCATATATGGACACCATTTTCTCGATTTACCTTTGGTAGTAGTATCTTAAAGAGCCTTCTTGTCAGACTTTATTACCGTTACCATTTTAACTTCACCTGAGAGCCCTTCCCATTGTTTCATAGTTCATGCCAGGTTTGTTTTTATGGGCACCCCACAATTTTGAGACCTTAAAATTGCGCAGGGGAAAATATGCACATCATATCTAGTATTATCAACCCACTGTTTTCGAATCAACCAACTTGAAAATACCTAAATTCTCATGATTATAAAAATTGCGAAATGGACTGACTGACGTTTTTCACGATCAAGCCACTTTATGTATCGAGGGGAGTAATCGCCAGATGTCAAGAGATGAAGCAGACTGAAAGATAATG
Organism: Rotylenchulus reniformis; assembly: GCA_001026735.1. Taxonomy (NCBI): domain Eukaryota; kingdom Metazoa; phylum Nematoda; class Chromadorea; order Rhabditida; family Hoplolaimidae; genus Rotylenchulus; species Rotylenchulus reniformis. Next base: position 72,948 of record LDKF01000303.1, on the reverse strand, counting down.
TACTAAGGAACTAAGGTTTCTTTATTAGCACTTACAATTCCCATAAATAAGTTACTTGTCCTGAAATCGCATTGTCAGTGAATTGTAAAACGTTAAAGAACTTTCTGGGCTTACCATCTCTGCTCTTCCTGCGGATCCCTGTTGGCCATCCCCGCTCAATTTGTTGTTGATGATTCGGTAGAATGGCTGGCTCACTTTGGCGTCTGTGACTGATATATTGAGCATAGGGATGATGGCGAAACAGTGCGGCACGAAGAGCGGCATCGGATTCTGAGATGGAATGCCGATGCATCTGCTGAACAGTTTCAATATCGACATGATGATGACGAATGGCATTTATTGTAGAAAAAAGGGGAAGAGAAGGTTGTTGTTGCAGGTGGAGTTGAATGGCTTTTGATGCCAACGCTGGTATAGAAAAAATTGAAAGCCATGAATTCATGCAGCATGCAGATGATCCAGGAAGTGTTGTAGCGTTTTGGCTATGCGAAACTTAAAAGTGCATTTGTCCTAATTAGTAGAAAAGAAAATTGCATTGAATTTTCAAAAAGCCAATTTCTTAAATTAAATTTTAAGGGTAAATTTAAAAAATATTTACATAACCAAGAGGAAAAGGGAAAACAGGTTTGAACAATTGATTGTACGCCCTTGACATTAACAAATCTGTTCCCTCCCCCCTCACTTAGATTGCCGGTCTCATCCGTCCGTGAAGCGGATGTACCGGAGTCAGAGACATTTTGAGGGATGGAGGAAAGAGAAATATGAAAGGAACGCAATGATATATGTGATTTGGGTCTTTTGGAGCGCTAAAACGAGTCAGAAAACAAGTTTAGAGGTGGGAATGGTCCATCTTTTCACATTAAACCCTATTCATCCATACATACAAATAATTTCTGAACCAACTGACCAGGGGAATTCGATGATTGGTCAGGTGAACTGAATGTTAAATGATCTGTTTCCATTGAATTTGGATTTTCAGATGAGTCCATTGTCTTTGGGATTTTATGTGCTATTGATGTTGAAATATCTAATAAAGATGTTGGTTCAAATGTAGCCGTATCATTCTCTAATCCTAAATTTGAATAATCTTTTAATTTAAAAGTTGATCGCTAGAAACTAACCGGAATCAGGAGTGGATGAGCTGGAGGGGCTGTTGTTATGTTGTTGTTGTGGGGTCTGATAGAGAGTTTTGCTGTGTTCGGTTGTGTTTAAAGGTTGCTCGTGTTTCGATTGGGAATTAACTCCAAATATATGTTGGAAAAGCGACAAATTGGTTTCGAATTGCTTTAAAAATATTATATCCATTGAAAAATCATCCTGGTACCATAAGAGTATTTACTAATCTCATCACCATATCCATGAAAAACTGGTGTTTCAATAAATGTCAATTAAACAATACTAAACAATAAGTTTTTGAATGGCTTTGATTTTTTAGCTTTTAAATTAGATTTCGAGATATAACCTTATCACACCCTTATGGTAGGGCTTGAATGTCTGAAAATTATTCAAAAAAAGATTACCGCCTTGTTACGGGCCAAAGTCCTTTGCATGTCCAATTGTGACGTTGACGCATCGTTGTCGGAACTTCCACAGGAGCCAAATGCATTTGAATTGATAGGTTTACGTGGAATTGGTCGGATAATTTCATAATTCGGCATTGAGTCCTGAATTTCTGCTTCGGATTCCCTTTCAACTGACTGGTCATTTTGTTCAAAAGTCGATGTAATGCGATGAAAAGGGTGATTTGTTTTCCCGATTCCGTGAATATGTTGACTCGCAGAGTCAGTGACCATTCCATGTTGTTCAATATCAGAGAATTGCCGATTTCTAATCACCAAATTAAGTGAAGTATTTTGAGTAGAAATTTCCATTGGCTAAATAATTTTTATTTTAATAAATAATTAATTAATTATAATTGAACTGACCAATGCCAGAAGCTTTTTCGATGCGCCAATTTTCGCGTCAGTTTGAATTATTCATTTCTATTCACCACAGACGGAACGACTGATTTTTCTTTACGGACTCCTTTTCGGCAATCTTCCTTCCTTTCACCCGCCAATGACAATAGAAAGTTCAAAAGCGTGCATGGAGTCGTGACCAATGCAACAAAATCCCCTTCGGTTGGCCCCGCCCCGTTTCATTCGCGCACGAGTGACCATCCCCTCCTCCATCGGCCCCTGCCCTCCGTCCGCCTCCGCCCCTTCCTCCCTCCCACTTTCCCTCGCCCATCCTTCCTCCTCTGGCTCCTTCACTCTCTTAAACGGGGAAAACAAACAATCCTTTTCTTCCCTTCCCTTCTCCACCATTGTTTGCAATTTCGTAAGCGGAAACTCACGTCTTGTGTTCTCTGCTCGATTCGTGACTGCTTACCGCAATACAGCACTTGGCGCGCAAGATGTCATCCCGAGCACCGAATATAACGGTGAATGCTGTGTTACTTTTTTGCCCAGATGAAGGAAGTAATAAGGGATGCGTAAAAGTTTCAATGTTTTCTGAGAATATTTGTTCAAGAACGCATCGTTTTGAATGTAGCAAATCATTAATTGACATGCGAAACAAAGTACCTAAATAAAATTAAATTATTTTAAAGCATTCACAATAAGACAAACCCTTTTTTGTAAGTAAGAAAAGAAAATTGTCAAATAAGATTGGTCTGCGCACCATTGTTTCTAAAGAAGGAATCTTCAGACGTCTTAAAATTGCAAAGGATGTTTCATGAGTCAGAAGTAGAATTGAATTGTCATCGCTGGACGAGATAACCAAGTAATTATCGGCAATTATACTAGGTGAATCAAAAAAAGAATGACCGTGTTCATGCAAAGAAATTTTGGAGACCTTAAATTTTAATTCAATAAAAAAATATGAAATTTTAATTAACTTACAATATCCCCACAAATTATGTGAATTAAATGTAAAGATCCCTTGACTGTGAGAACCAGACAATTTCCTTTGAAAATGATTGATGGGGCAAAAATAGGTGCATCTAGCTGGGTATTCCATCCCATTTTTCGTAAGTCCTGAATTTTAATATATAAACAAAATGAGATTAAAAAATACTTTGTGGACACAAAATGCGAAAGCTCTAAGTGTTCCAAATATCAACAAATCATTGATTATGAGTGGACTTGAGCGGAGAAAGCCAAAGGATGATGCATCAGATTTGGTAATTTGTTTGGTCGGTATGTTCAGATGCCATATCCATCCTTGATAATCTCCCCAATAGAGATCAGAGTTATCGAAAATGGGCGTCATCCGAATTTCAGAATTACAATCAACAACAATTAGCGGTTCAGCAGGAAGAATAGAATCAAGAGTGAACAAGTAAATGCGGCCGGAAAACCCTCCTAAAAATGATAAATCATGTTAAATGTTGTAAATGTCGACGAAGGATTCCCATTCCTATGCGGATTACTTTATTCCTTATATTTTTGTGAGTTCCAGGAATACTATAATTGATTAAAAGAAACATACCAACGGCGATAAAATTGGAATGAATGGAGCAGCTTGATTCAAAACGATCCCCTGGTGCAAAAAATTTGAAAACAACTTCTCCAGTTGATATCGATACTCCCTTTAATATTCCCAGGTGTGAAGTTGCATAAGCAATGCTAAAATCAAAAATTTACTAAAAGTCTGTTAAATATGGATAAATTTAAAGTTGCACTACCCATCATGGTAAGTTGGTGTACCATCAATGCATTTCCCCAAATTTTCCGACCATTTTTCTTCGATAATAAATTGTTTTTGAGATAATTCCATTGTTTCATAATTGTCATAATCAATAGAAATTCGGTGTATTAAATTCTCTTCGATCGCTAACGAATTAAATTGGTTTAAAAAGTCAGCGTAAGTATTGCGTTCATCCAAAATAAAGCACATAATTAATGCAGAATCAAAAGAAGGAATGTTCTTATCAAACAAAAAAGTAAGTTCAGCAGCTTCAATTGACTGAAAAAAGTTGACAAAGTCAGGAAAATATACATGCACAAGGGGACAAGGGATCATATTTTGATTTTCCCTTTGTGCATCATAGCGGCACGGCTTTCAATCAAACATAATGCCCAAATTAATAAATCATTCTAAATATCTATTTTCTTCCATTCCAACTCAATTAAATAAAAAAAAAGAGTCTTTTTTATTTTCGAATAAAATTAGAGAAGCAATAAGGCTTAAATGCTGGGTTGTAAGGGTCTATGGCGGGCGGACGTGCCGCTTGTGCATGCATGCAAGCAAACAAACCCCGATTCCGAGATCATGAAGAGATTTTTGCAACGAAATGTCATCATTTAATATGCCATAACGATGCTTGAAAAAAGTTTGCAACGATATGTTTTTGTTGTATTTGGAAATGACATATTGACGCAAAGATTTTTCGTCAATTTTACCTTAAAGATTCAATTAAAAATTAAAAAATTTCAAAAAATATACCATTTGGTGAAAGAAAATCCATGTTACAAACATTCCAAAATATCCGAGTCGGCCAATGAATTTTTGGAAGTTTTGAGCGAATTTGCTGTTCCGATAACGAAGAATATCCATCCGCATGATTGACAAATAGGAAGCAACAATTATCGAAGTAAATTAATTTTGCGGAAACAATTTCTTTAAAAGCGACAAGAACTTCATTTTCGGCTTCAAAAGTTGGCAAAATGCTATTAGGCTTGTGCTAAATTTTTCAAAATTAATGAGAACAATCTTTTTACTCACCCTCCCGCGAATAAAAATGAATTTTCCTCCGTTCGGATTCTGCATCGAAAAGGCAATATCTTCGGTTCCAGTTGGTTCGGCACTTCGTTTGAAATCTACAATGCATTTTCTTCCATGTATCACCATTTTTCCATCATTTGAGATCTCAAGATGAGTATTCAAGAGTGGAATTCCAATTGGCACCAAACCTGATGGGTATTTACTAAAAAAATTGTGAATAAAAGAAAAAATCTGACTACTTTATATCGCTAAGTTCAAATTTGTGGATCGATGCCCAACAGCTAACTTCGGTTAGTCCATAAACATTGTACAATGACACGGGACTTTGAGGAGTATAATACTTCATCACCAAATTGATGGGGAAGTTATCACCCCCAATAAGAAGGGATTCCACCATTGCAGGGGGACCAAGCAACAAATACAATGCATCTGGTGGGAGGCATTGAAGAATCGCCGGTGTTAACTAACAAGTAAAACAAAAATATGTCCATGGTAAAGTGAGTTCGAAAAGAAAGTTTATCGACACGAATACTTAGAGACGAGGGATAGAAGAAATGGTGTATTATTTTAAGGAAAGATCGAAAGAAATGTGAGAGATAAAGGGGAATCTTTAGTTTCAAAACTTTTCTAACATCAATCAAAGGTTTAATAATTTTTTCTGGTAAATTTAAATAATAGATATGTATTGCTCCTTAATAATATGGTAATCCACCTGTATAAATGAAAGGTGAAATTCGCTGAAGATGTTTCTCGACACCGATCCTATCCATTTTGGAGGTGGTATCAAGAGCTCAGAACCGGCTTTCATTGACATAAGAAGTTCAATCATTGAAGGATCAAAATTCAATGAAGTCGCAAAAAATATTGTCGAATTTTCATTAATCGAAAATCGATCTCTGAAAATGCTCATAAACGAAAACCAATTTTTTTTTAAAAAAATAATAAACATACATAAAGTCGTCAATATTGGGATATATTGCAGAAAAAGGCACCAATACAACTTTTGGTTCACCTAAGAGGTTCGATAAATATAAAGCATGTTATCAATATGGGATGGGAAGAGACAAGGGCGTAGCTGGGGGGGGGGCTGGCCTGAAATGCCAACTCGAAAAAAATTTCAAAAGGTCCCCCCTGTTCATTTTGCCCAAAATTTCAAAAATTTTCTCCGGCGGCCCCTATCGGGACCGCCGGCACCCCTCAACACTGTGAATTTAATAAAAAATAATTATAAAGCAAAAAATGACCAATTTTTTTACGAAAAGCAGCCAAATTCGTTAAAAATATCTCCGGCGGCCCTTCGGGCCGCGCCTAACTTCGTTTTTTTTTGTTCGTCGCCGACCCCCTCAGCCCCCCCCCCGAAATTTTTTTCTGGCTACCCTTGGGAAGAGACAAATTATATCGAATCGCAAATTAACAGACCGGTTGAGCCAGATGTTTGGATGGCATAGATTATGTTGTCATCGATTACGAAATCCGGTTCCCGCTGCATAATTAATTGCCCGACTTTAAATTTCCTGGTCTCAATAAAATTGATATCTGGATATTCCTCATGGACCGATGATAATGATCGGTCGATAATGACAACCCTTATTCGAAAACGTAAAAATTGCCTTTTAAGACAATCTGGTGGGCCGGGCTCGAAAATGGCAAATGCTTTGCCTGTTTTCATAATCCTTAAAAAGAAAATTATTAATAAAATAAATAAAAATATTTTTTAAATTACCCGATGATCAGCGCAACCATAAGACTACTTTTCGGTGCCACAAGACCGATAATGTCATTTCCATGAAAATCAAATTTGTCCAAAATTGCTACAAGCTCCATTGCATTGTCAAACAGTGTTGAGAAGGAAAGAATTCGTGACTGAAGGCAGTTATGGGTGTCAAGAAAAAGTTCCTTCACCCTGAATGTTCTGATCAGAATGTTCTCACAGTGAAACATTGTGCTGAATTTGGTAACCCTTAAAATAGTCTCTCGGTAGAAATGGACTTTTCTATGATCTTATGAAGCGAATTCCTTCATGCAAAATAGCACAGAAAAAGCGGATAATTGGAAGGAAAAAGAAACAAACAACAATCATTTAACATAGCATGCTTTCGCGTCATAAAATCATAGCGCCAAAAATAAATTTTGATTTCTACAGGATTTTTGCGCTGATTTTACCAATCGGTACCTTGAAAAATAGTAAATATTAAATATTGGCAATAGTTAAGTTTGTATCCCCCATTTTGAAAAAAGGTAAAAATGGCACTACTGGAAAGACGGGTCAGTTTTGAAAACCTACTGAAAGGGTCCCCTTTTTGGAAAAAATGGAATTTTTTTTGTTTGTTTTTTTGCAATTCTTTTGCTTAAAAAGTAGTTATACTGCGGCCGCCAGAGCAAGGCCGAATTGCATGATCTCCATAGCTTGAATGTGTTTATTGAAACGAAAAGCATTATTTGGGTTATAAACAAAAATTCAAAAGAAAACGCATTAAAACTATGAAAAAACGCTTAAATAATAAAAGTTGCACCAAGTTGTGGTAGGTTGCCCGGCAACTTTAACACAAATGAAAAAACATTTCGTATTAGGCTTTTCGTCTATTAGATTTTTCGTTATCCATTATTTTAAGAATATTTCTTTTACCAAGTTAAGCTAATAATACTATGGGTACTTATGTAGTTTAGGTACACTTTTTACCCCCCCCCCCACATCAAAATTTTTGGTTAAATTTTCCAGTAAAATCATCTAAAATTTACTTCCCTAGGGTAACTTTTGACGCTGAATCCGAATCTGACGTCCATTTTGGCGCAATGCGTTATCTGAGTCACTTTTTGAGCTGACGTCAAAAATTTTTTTTTGACTTTTTGTAAAAATTTCAAAAAAATTAACGTCAGCAGCAAAAATGCACTTTAGATTAGATGGCATATAATGTCAAAATGGACATCAGAACTGGATTCTGCATCAAAAATTATTCCATTGAAAAAAAATTAATAACCTTTCAGAACTCACCTATTGAACCGTCTAGCTACCGGGACTATGAATATGAACTCGTGTAATAATATTAATAGTGATTAAAAACGAAATGTCTAATAGACGAAACACCTAATACGAATTATTAAACTTTTCATTTGTGTTAAAGTTGTAGGGCAATCTAGAATAACTTGATGCAACTTTAATTAATTAAGTGTTTTTTCATTGTTTTAATGCGTTTTCTTTTGATTTTTTTGCATTTTTGAATGTGTGCCAGTGAAATTTGCGGTAACTAAAAGGGTTTAAAAACCGTTTTAAAGTGGTTTCCCCCAAAAAATAATTTAATTACATATTCGTACTCAGCTCGACGAGCTCTACACGATGGTAAAGGGGAAATTTATTCATTTTTGGCATTAAAGCTTTTTTTCTTAATATCGAAGCGAGATAACTCAACTCAAAGAGAGTTGTACAAAAGTTAAACGAAAGAAAGAGAACAGAAAAGGACAGTAGAAAATTCAATGCTATTTAAACATGTCTACATTTTTTCATGTGAGCAGAGAAAGAAAATAAAACGAAATATCACTCAAAAATGCATTTTTAAAACAATCGTTTCGATAATCGGACTAAAAAGTTTCATGCTAAATACCAAAAACCGGCCCTTTATATAATTTGGCCCAATTTATTTCCGGAACGTAAACTGCATTTTTTCCGTGCAATTGAGCCCTAGGTGTCGTCTGGGACCCGTCTGTGACTTTCAAGGAATCCAACAGAAAATCCGCAAAAGGAATAACGTCCTGAAGGCACTTGCAGGCTCATCGTGGGGCAAAAAGAAAGTCCTTCTGACAACGTACAAAGCCATCAGCAGAAGCATCATCAGCTACGCGGCCCCAGTCTGGTCCCCCCAACTGGCTGAGACGCACTGGACCAATCTCCAGCGCTGTCAAAACACCGCCATCAGGTCGGCAACTGGATGCACGCTAATGTCACCAATCGAGCACCTGCACAACGAGAGCCTCATGCTGCCAGTCAAGGACCACAACTACATGCTGTGCAAGCAATTCCTTGCCAAGTGCCGGAATCCATCCCATCCAAACTACTCTGCTACAAACAACGTCCCAGCCAGGCTCATGAAGCAGACCCTTTCATCCAAATTTTGGAAGGACGTCAGCCAAGCTCTGCAGGCCACGGACAACGACCACAACAAGTGCAGCACCTCCATCCACACAGCAGCAGTCCAGTCTGCTAAGCAGCGACAACAGAACATTGTATTGGGTCGGCCTCCTGTATTGGGTCGGCCTCCATTGTATTGTATTGGGTCGGCCTCCATTGTATTGGGTCGGCCTCCTAGCCCGCCCCATAATGTCATTGGTAGCATCCCCGACTTCCAATCGGGAGGACCAGGTTCGATTCCTGGTGGGGCTCAAAGGGCAAAAGGAAATGACTGTCTCCACGTGGGACGCCTGCCGCGCAAGCGGGGGCGGGTCATACCTCTATAGCACTTTTGGAGGCAGAGGACCCACAATACCCCCTCCAATGCCACTTTCGAGACCATCATTTGCACTTAAAGACGGGATGACATTGGCTACATTTCCTTTTTTCGGCCTTCTCCTCCCATAAGTCCCAGCGAGAAGGAACTGCCCAGAGGCGTCCGCACCAAGCTGGCGCAACTCAGGTTGAGCTACTTACCGCTGCTCAACAACTACATGAAGCGACTCGACAAGTCAGTCCGTGATGTTTGCCCTCTCTGCAACCGATCCCCGCACAACGTTGACCACCTATTCAAATGCCGAGCCAATCCGACGACTTTGACAACAACCGATCTATGGACAAATCCCAAAGCAGTGGCGAAATTCCTCAACCTGGAGCCCGACCCCAACCAGACATGAAGGATCTCTGTGGCTAGGTATTTGTCTAGTTTACGTCCTTTTTTCAAAAATTTTTCCCGTAAATTCATCAAAAAACGATTTCCTTGAGGTAATTTTTGACGCTGAATCCGATTCTGACGTTCATTTTGACGTAATGCGCCATCTGACGTCATTTTTTGACGTTGACGGCAAATTTTTTTTTGAAAAATTATCAAAACGACTTTCGTTTTTGATGATTTTTCAAAAAAAATTTTTGACGTCTGCGTCAAAAGTGACGTCAGATAACGCATTACGTCAAAATGGACGGCGGAATCGGATTCAGCGTCAAAAATTACCTTAGGGAGGATGATTTTTCGAAAAAAAAATTTTTGAAAAAATTCAAAAATTGTGGATGTGGACGTAAACTAGACAAGTAAAGGAGCGGTTTTTTGTATTTAATGTGAAGGGAAAATGAGTTGGTTTTGAAGCGAAAGTTTTAATCAATTATAACACACACGTATGCTGATTTACTCGGATGGCGCGATTATTTAGAATTTATTTTAGAAAAAAATCAGCATACGTGTGTGTTATAATTGATTAAAACTTTCGCTTCAATNTTTTGAAAAAATTCAAAAATTGTGGATGTGGACGTAAACTAGACAAGTAAAGGAGCGGTTTTTTGTATTTAATGTGAAGGGAAAATGAGTTGGTTTTGAAGCGAAAGTTTTAATCAATTATAACACACACGTATGCTGATTTACTCGGATGGCGCGATTATTTAGAATTTATTTTAGAAAAAAATCAGCATACGTGTGTGTTATAATTGATTAAAACTTTCGCTTCAATACCAACTCATTTTCCTTTAACATTAAATACAAAAAACCGCTCCTTTACCTGTGGCTCAATTTTTTTATACTTTCGGCCTAGCGAGTCTTAAAAAAAAGTTTTTGGTCAGATTTGCACATGTGGCGGTTTTTTAAACACTCTAGCATAATAGCACACTCCCCGCTCCGGGAATGGGACGTTTTTTACGGGGCCTGTTTGACGCGAACGCGAGCGGCACTAGTGTAATGTATAATGTATCTGGTCATAACTTTCTCAGAAACTATTTTGAGAACTATTCTTAGTATGAATAGATAGCCCTGAATGTCTGCTACAAATTGCAAAACAAAAGAGACCACCTGAATTGGCCAAATGGCAAAAAAGTTATGGCCAATCTTGGCCACACATCGTGATTTCGCGACTTATTGGGGCTCAAACTCCCCGCCACCGTTTTTTCATGCGCATCCACAGTCGATATATTTGTTTTACATATACATCCGCATTTTCTTGTTAATTGATTATTGCTTTGTTTTATCACCGTTACCCCGTTATTGCATTCGGCGAATCGCGGACCAGATAATTCCTGTGCATATCACAAATAACAAATGAAGTGAAATCACCCATCCCATTACTGTTCACCCATCAGCATCAGCAGTATCAATTTCCCCTTCCGCAGCCTAGAAACAGAATATAATTTTGCATTTGCGATGATTCACGCTCCTATCAATGGGATTGGACTCACCCATTTAGTCGGCTTCTCAATAGTTTTATACTTCATCGTATCGCGTTATTAAAAATTAACGAACAAGATTTTTTATCATTTTAGTCAATTTCTTCTTCGAATTCCACATCAACATTTTTTCATTTATTTACAAATCTCCATCTCCATAATACTTACATATCATTATATCATCACTATCAACACACAGCATTTCTCAAGGGAAGGCAGACAAATTCACTTTTTCCATTCCATATGTCAAGTCCAGGATTTAAATATGCAGCTCACATAATATTCTTCGTCTCTTGGATTTTTATTGTTGAATTTTTTTATGGAGTAATTTCCTTTCAATCGACAAAAGATGACAATGATAATCATTTGTTCAATCCATTCGACAGGTAATATTGTGGTTTAGCTGGAGACCATAATTACGCGAAAATATTTTAGATATGGCGTAATCTGTGCCCTTTTATTGTATTTGCTTCGGCTCTTGTCTTTATTGGTAACATTTTGATTCAAATTACTAAATGATTAATTTTTTTGAAGGTACTGCCTCAATGCATTTGCAATTCACTTGGATTAATTTTGTTCAACAGCTTTAAGGATAGGATAAAGCTAAAAACCACCCCGCTCCTGGCTCCATTCATTTGTTTTCGAGTGGTGACCAAGGGTGATTACCCAGAACTTGTCAAGGTTGGACCATTAAGAAAAATTAAATATCGAGTAATTTGCAGATAAACATCGAGAAAAATCTCCAAATTTGTTACGAAGCCGGCCTAGAAAGCTTCATATTCGAAGCGGTTACCGACAAACCAATCAATTTACCACACTGTAGTAATCGGGTTCGTGAAGTTGTGGTGCCTGACAATTATAAGTACCAAACATTCTTAAAGCTTAATTTTCAATTGCAAATAAAAATTAAGCACAAAAAATGGTGCAAAATTCAAGTCCAGAGCCTTGCAATATTGTCTGGAGGACGAAATAAACATTCTTCGTGACGAAGATTGGATCGGTATTTTCTTTTATCAAAATAATATTAATTATTTTGAAATATTCAGTGCATTTGGATGAAGAAACCTTATTGACTATCAATTCGGTGTTTTCTTAATAAAATTTGAAATACATTTATTTTATTGTTTTCTTTTAGTTAAATGGAATATTAAATTTTTGTGAAGATGGCAGGCACCAATTTGGACAAGGAGTCATAACTTATGCTCAGGGTGAAATTGTCAATTGGTAATTAATTTCCTTTAGGAATTTGTTCATTTTTGCATAAATTGGCCAAGAAAGTTCCCCCTTGAAATCCCGAGATAAAAAAATAAAAATGGGCCCCCTGTTAATTTTTTTACAAAATTTTTTGAAAAATTTTTTCACCAAAAGCAAAAAATTGTTCAATTTCCTTAAGAAAGAGGGAAATTTTGGCGGCCCTGGCATGGCAGCCCCTATCGGGGCTTCCGGGGACCCTGTCCCTCCATTCCTCCTGAATTTTTTTTCTGGCTACACCACTGCTCTGGGGAATATAATACTCTAATTTTAAGGTTAACGACGCTATCTGACTCTTTTCGGTTCGTTATAATATATTTTAAAAATAGTTTTTTTTTAATTATTTAGGGTTGCTGATGACATGGGAAAACTTCGCTTTCAATTCAAAATTTTTCATAAACCGTTATTCGGATGGAAAGGATCCTTTGTTGTTACCAATGTAAATATTATTATAAAAACATTCAAAGTAATGCAGTTAAGGCTGGTGCCGAGAAAAAAGTTTCATTTGATCATGGTCCTGAAGGTTCAATAGCTGAGGATTGTTTTTTCAGCATGATCGCCTACCGCGATGGATATTCGTATTTTTTTTTGCACTCATTGCCAACTTAATTAATTCTATTTAAGATTCGATTTTATCGAAGGTTTGCTTATTTATGATTGTTTTTTTATTTGTTTTTTTTTCAGGCGAAATGCACGAAAAAAGGTGCCTTTGTTCCTAAATAATTTTATGATGGTTATTGGGTTTAGTCCTTTTACATTTTGGGATTTCCTTCAACAGAGGAGACGGTGGCTTCAGGGGATATTTCTCACCGTCCATTCGAGATTCATACCAATTCGTTGCAAATTCCTATTAGCCAGTTCCCTCTATGCTTGGGTAACAATGCCTCTGACTACCCTCCAAGTTTGTGAATATTAACCATTTGGATAATTTCGTTGTTCAGATTTTTCTTAGTCCTTTTTTCCCACTTCCACGTGCAATTCTTTTCGACTTCCTTGTGGTTTTTGTTGGAGCGGTTAATTTGTACATGTATATATTCGGTATGTTCTCAATTATTATTTACACTTTTTGATGTTTTTCAGGAGTAATCAAATCATTTTCTCATAAATACAGGTATAAAATATAATTCGAACAATAATTATTTTTCCTTTAGAAATAACCCATGGAAACTTTTGATTTATACTTTTGGAGCAATCTTCGCAATTCCTTTCAATGTTTGGATAGAGAATTTGGCAGTTATAACTGGGCTGTGTTCGAACAAGTTCGAGTTCTATGTCGTTAATAAGGAGATACAGGTCCTCAATGTATGACATATCAGCTTTTCACGTTCCTCTCTTGGACATATCACAAATTCACATCTCATACCCTATTATTTGCCTTTTTCATCTTATTAATGTTCTAAATTTCCTCGCAAATCTTCCAAACATTCACAATTTTACATTCATTGCTTTTATATGAAATTCACCTTTTCATGTATGCGATCTCCTTTCTCAATTTCCGTCCGATGATTTTTAATTTTGCAAAAGCTCATTTGTCAATTCAACACAGAAAGTGCGATTATGCATTTGATCTCGCCTTACTTCTAACCATTAGTTATCCTTTATCACAAGCTAGTTTTATTTTTATTCGGTTCCTTTTAAGAGATTCCATTGACATTCATTTTTTTACATTTTTAAAAATAAAGTTTGACAGTCTGATCTCTAGAATTTTTTGAATATTTACATAATTATTGTTAAATGAAGATTGCACAGGAAATTATTGCTTTAGACAATAAGGAGTGAAAACAACATCGCACCTCAGATTCACATTCAGCACCCGTACTTCAATAGCTCCAATTTTCAACAGATGAGGCTCTTGCATTGTGTAGTTGGTGTTGGTTAATCCGCTTTGATAATTGCTTATTCTTTTTCTCTTAAAAATTGGCGATTTTTATTACTTTTATTTTTTTTTACCTTTTCTCGATAGTCTTTTTTTGAATAATCCCTCTTTCGCTTTTTACTATGTAAATGGAGGAATGTGTTGGTCCTATCTGTTCGCAAGTCCTTTGGTCGCAAAATTTCATTTGCCATCCCAGCATTTCTGAATAATTACTATGAGTAAGTAAATGAAAATTGGAATATAATTACGACCTCAACCGCAAGTAGAAATCATCATCTTCTAAGCCCCAACCCCAAAAGTCGTTAGACATGCCATTGACCTGAAATAGTATCAAACACTGGCGTACCCAGGATCTTACTCATTATAAAAATTGATCAATTTTTGCCAAAATAATTTTTCAAAGAAATTTTACTGTATTTCGGGTGCCGGAAATCCCGATTGAAACTGCCGGAAAATCTTTGAATTCCTAACCCTTAGGGAATATTTTACTCCTGGGTAGCTACTGGAGTGACTGCATTCCCTCCCCCGAAAAAGTAGGAAAAAAAGATACCCCGTAAATTTAATTTAGCGGAAGAGGTAAAATCGCAATATTCTTCGGCAAAAAAAGGAGCCAATAAAATTGGCTCAAGAAAATTGTCAAATTTTCTCCGCGTCTCGAATGTAGGTTTTTCTAATGCATAAGACCTACCTTTTTATAGTCCATAACTGTGATTATTAAAACTCCTCCAATGAAATTCTTGTAGTCATATCTGTGCGAATGAGAATTTTCTTCCGACGGAATTCCAAAGGCATATGTTTATTTGGTTTCCTTTTACCTTAAAATAGGATGGTATTTTCCAGAAGCCAAATGGACAATGTTTTCCATGGGATATCGATAATTCAAATTCGGATTCAGAGGAACTGAAAAAGGATCGGGTTATTTGTATAGAAAGGAAGTGCCAACCCAAATCGACATCATGAATGGCCATATAATCACATCCAATTTTCTCGGCCTCTATTGATCCAATGTTGATCAAAGCAGCTCGATTGAAGCGGAAGGGGTCCGTTTGGTTGACGACAATGTACTCGGGGATAATGCCCTGGTCCGCAAGGAACCCGTGCAGTGCGGGGACCATTTTCTGCAGTTCGTCCCATCTCTCCCTGAAAATCGCCAAAGAATAGATTGAGTCCCCCAAAATAAAATTGTCTTTGCCTGTAAGGAATATTCACGCACAGTTGATGCTGTTTCTGGTGATTTTCAAAAATGCTAAAATAATTTTGTCGAAAAAGCAAATATCAGGGGAGGGGGAAGTTCACTTTTTGTCGTCCCAATCCTTATGGAATTCTATTCCCATGAAGATCATCGACAAAATGATAGCCAACATCAAGAAAGCGCCACATCGTTTCCGCCGAAATTTCCAATGTAAAAAACGGTTAAACCGCATTTGGACAAAATAATCGGGATTTAAAAAAACACCTGAAAAATAAACACTCTAAAGTTGTTTAAAAATAGCAAATATTATTGGCGTTTTGTCATTTATTCAAGTCAAAGACCAGGGCCGATTGTGCGATTGTCTAAGGGTCTAAGGGCCAGGGACTTGCCAGTAATATACCAACTCCATCCAACTACATTTAACCATAACACCACGACAAGTGGCATAAACGCATGACCAGAGGGGGGGAGGGGGGGGGGGNGGGGAATTCCCGAAATGCCAAGACCAAAAAAATGAAAAGGGTCCTCCTGTTAATTTTTTTTTGAAAATTTCGATTTTTTTACCAACGGCAAAAAAATTGGTCAATTTCCTTAAGAAAATTCGTTAAAACTTCAAAAAAAAATTTCCCACCCAACCCAAAGGGATCCCTTGACAATTTTCCTAGTTAAATGAAGGTGAAGGGTAATCGGCATCGTTCTATTCTACCATGGTAGTTCTATTCTACTGGTATACCAGTATTTATAATATTTAATATACCAATAAATTTTCTTATTTAATACAGTATTTTTAGTTTTAGATTCATCCGGAACTTTGCCTGTTCGAAGTGACTTGACTAGAATCAATTGGATCGCATAAAAACTATTCAAGATGCCAGAAGGAGCAAATGATGAGCTTATCGCAGCAGAGCAAGCCATGTACGGACCATTCTTCGGATCCTTGGGTGTTACAGCTGCAATGGTCAGTATAAATATAACACGGGGCACAGCTGACCAAATAGGCACAGATAATAAGACGCCAAAGATAGAGTCAGAAACTATTTTGACGCAAAAATTATTGGAAATAATTCCAAATTAATTTAACCAAAAATTGACTGGAGTGCCCTTTCTATGCTGTAAGCTGTATACCAGGGCTGGATATCGTACCGTCTACCGTTTACCGCCAAATACCGTCTTTTTGGCCCTATCGTTTACCGCCTACCGTTTTTTTGCCTCCTACCGCCGAAAAAGCACCCCTAAGAATGGGGTCGCCGATTCAAAAAATGCACCCCTAATAATGAGGTTTTTAGCTCAAAAATTTCAAAATTTTCTCCGGCGGCCCCGATAGGGGCCGCCGGCCTTACCACCATATAATTCAAATTTCTTATCAAAATTATTTTTTTTTCAAAATTTTCTATTGATAAGGTCGCCAACATCCCAAAAAAGGATTATAGATAGCAGTGGCGTAGCCAGAAAANGAAAAATTGACCATTTTTTTTAAAAAGAATGAGTCCAAAGCAAAGTGTAATTTTCTCTAAAATTGCTTTAAACGAAAATGACCAATTTTCTCAAGAAAATAAGAGAAAGATTTTTCAAAAAATTTTCGCGAAGGAGTTCATGAGATAGAAAGTGGAAAAACTGAAAAATACGTGATGCCTGCAAATATTTTTAGGCAAATAAATGGGGGTAATACGAAAAATTCCTGTTTTTGCACCGCATATAAAAATATAGAATTTTTTGAGCATGAAAAATTTTCCGGAATTTTTTTTTGAAATTACCGCCTACCGTTTACCGCCAAATACCGTCTTTTTGGACCTACCGTTTACCGTTTTCATTTATCGTACCGCGTTTATCATTTACCGTTTACCGCCTACCGTTTTTTGAAAATTAATTTTCAACAGCCCTGCTGTATACTATAGAAATAAGGAACAGAAATGAAAATTATTTGACAAATAAATTTTTCAGATATTTACTGCTGCTGGTTCTGCTTATGGAACTGCAAAATCAGGTAGATTTCCTTCTCGAACTTTTATGTAAATGATCATGGTTCTATAAACTAAACAGAGAAAGGGGAGATATTTTCACTTTCAATCTTCCGAGCAAAAACGGCAAAAATTGGCCATTTTAATAGAAAATTGGCCAAAAAACGATTTGTTTAAAAAAAAATCATTTAAAAAATCAAAGAGTTGGTGAATCGAGATGCGGTTTTTTGCAAATGCAATATAGCCTAGACTATTAGATGGGGGTATAAACCAGGGTTCCGATTGAAAAATTTTCAAAATCAGAACATCCAGCTCAAAAAATCAGATTTTATGGTCAAAAATCAGAACATTTTGTAAAATGCTTTAAAATCAATCGTAAACCAATTAATTTGTGTAATATTATTTCAAATAGCGCATTTTTCACCACCCATAGTCAATTCCAACAATTTGGGAGATGAATTGAGTAATTCATATACGATGCAGGGGAGATTCCAGGACTGCTGGAGAAATTTTTCCGAAGGGGAGTGTTTCGGCAGCCCGTTAGGGCCGCCGAAGAAAATTTCGCGCTTTTATTAGACAATTTTCTTATGAAAACTGATCAATTTTTTTTCCCTTTTATGGAGAAATTTCATGGTATTATTTTCCTTAGGAAAATTCTTATTTTTTAAATATTCTTTGTAAAAATTTACTGGCTAGCGTCGGCGGTCCCGATAGGGACCGCCGGAGAAAATTTTGAAAAATTATTCCTTTTTCTTAAGAAAATTGGTAATTTTTTCACTTGAGAAATAGTTTTGGGTGCCGGCGGTCCCGATAGGGGCCGCCGGGAAAAATTTTGAAAATTTAGACCTGACTTTCTTCAGAAAATTGGTCATTTTTTAAATAAAATTTTTCCGAATCCCCAAAATCAGGACAAAATAAGGACAGAGGTCGGAAATCAGAACAAATCTGACAAATCAGAACATTTTCATTTTGTCAGATTTGGACCCCCCAAATCAGAACATTTCTGACAAATCAGAACAGATCGGAACCCTGGTATAAACAGCCCGATTTCCTTTCAAAAATCTGGTTTTAAACCCGAAACCCTGGTTTGGCCGTTTTTGACATAGACCACTTGTGGGGATTTTTTCTCAAAAATTTTGTCAGGGATGAAAAATTCTTTAAGCAATAATATAGAGGAGATATAAGAGTTGTAGATTTTTTTGCTTCATTAATTGTTGAGTTATGTTCGCGCGTGAATATAAAAACGCTCTCTTTTTATGCACCGACCTTGTAAAATAAAGAGATCTGCCCATATGAATACAGCAGGTAGGATACAAATATAAATGATATTAAACTCTTTAAACATGTCTTACTAACTTTTACAAAATTGCAGAATTGCATTCATTTACATTATATTCAGGATAAACACAACTTTATGGAATATTTAAAAAATGTTTTATTTTAATTCCATAACATTAGACTCCCAAAAACGGTCTTCTTAGGGATAGCGCCTGAATATCTATTAACAGTTCAGTCATCTCAAACTATTGGTTTCTTAGAATTGTAATTTTTTGGAAATTGTTTCCAAGATAAAGTTAAGGATGAGGTGAGTCCCTCCTATCCTATCCATCACGGACCTAATCTATCACCACACTCTAAATAGCATTTAAAATTTTTTAGCAACAACTTTATGGAGTTTGGAAAATGAGAATTTTCGGCTCTGACTCCGGACTTAGAAAAAAAATTCGGCTCCGGGCTCAGCTCCGACCCTTCAGAAACTTTGGCTCCAGTTCCGACTCCGGTCTTTTCAAAAATTTGACTTGATCTTTATATCAAACGATAGTGCTACCAAATAGCTACGATTAAGTCCAAATTTCTTAAAATTGGCAAAATGGTTAGAATGTTATGGTTAAAGGAATCACAGTTTCCGCTATTTGGACAATTCGAGTGATTATTTTGGCCATAACATCCTAACCACATGACCAATTTTAATAAACTTGGACTTAAATCGTATTTGGTAGCTCTATCGTTTGATATAAAGATCACTCCATAAAGTTTCTAAATTTTTAATGGTATTTACTTGTTAGTTGAGTGGTGAGCTGGTAAGATTGGTCGGTGATAATTTTAGGCATTCACCAAAGTGAAGTTTTGCTTGTTTTATGCAACTTATTAGTCTAAAAGCTCTTTTTCAGGAACTGGTATTGCCTGTATGTCGGTTGTTAGGCCTGATTTAGTGATGAAGGCGATTATTCCTGGTACGGATTGAACATTGAATTATACTTTTTTCGTGTTAATGAAACATTTAAAGTCGTCATGGCCGGTATTGTGGCTATCTATGGTCTAGTGGTCGCCGTGATAATCTCTGGAAGACTGGAGGCCGGAGGGGACACCTACACGATTGACCGCGGATTCAGCCAATTCTCTGCCGGCTTGGTTTGCGGACTTTGCGGCCTCGGAGCAGGTTACGCCATTGGGATTGTGGGTGATGCGGGAGTTCGAGGGTTGGCGCAACAGCCACGCCTTTTTGTCGGAATGATCTTGATGCTGATTTTCTCGGAAGTAATTTCAAAAAATAATTATTATTTTAGCAATTGACCGTTTTCTTCGTTAAGGTACTTGGCCTCTACGGGATGATTGTTTCATTGCTGCTGAGTTCCTCCTAAACATCTACTTTAGGCCAGATGAGATTTAAAAATGTGTGTTTCTTGTCGGAATAAAGCAATTTCTTCCTCCATTAAACCGGAATCCCATTATCATCCACTATCTTTTTATGGGTTATGACACTTGATGAAATGGATTCCGAACTCCTTTTTAAATTTAGTCCTTACAAATTTTATCAATATAAATAAAATATATCAATTGTCGTTTCATTCAGTCTTTTCTCGCTCTTCCAATTGCCCTCCTAACCCTTCATAGTAAATTGGATGTAAACGGAAAAGCCATAAAATTGGCCATTCTGATGGCGTTTTTGTTCTCTTTTCACAGTTGGCGAGCAACCAAGTCACTGCGGGGAGGGGAGCGGGAGGGTATGGACAAGGACAACGGAATGTGCCTAGGTGTGGAGACTAAGAGCCATTATTTTGATGTGGCGGAGGAGGGAGAGCGACGAGAGACGGGAAACTTGTTGGCCATTTCCATGAAAGTACCAGAGTAGAAGGGGGAGAAGGGGGTGTTTTGACCACATCCCTTTCCGTTTCTTTCGCTTGTGCTCATTCTTCCATTCAATGCCAACCATTCACACGCCGGAGAGGAGTCACTCCTCGGGAAGGGGCCGATCATCCACAGCCCATGGAAGGGCAAAACCAATGCCCGCATTTGCATTCGGGTCCAGCACCCCGAGGGACTTGTCCCATCAGATCAGTGCCGTCGGCAGAAAAGGGTTGAAGGCGAAGCTAGAGGAAGGCAATGGAGAGCGGAGAGACATTTTGTATTATATGCACAAGGCCAAGTCCATAGAAGGGAGGGGAGGTGGGTGGGGGAGTGGGTTGAGGTGGGTGGATCAGGGGAAAAGTTGCAGGAGCCAAGGGCAGCGGATACGCATTCGGATCGTCCACGCCCCGCTCACTCTCTCATCTGAGCAAAATTCCCCGAGAACAACGAGTCTATGACGCCAAACCGGCCAGGGAAAGGACCACGGAAGGAGGCGGAGGGGTCCGGATGTCGGCGACCAATCCCCAGCTGGCGAATTACCAACAAAGGAGTGAGTTGGGCAAATTGGGGGAAGGAGAGGGGGAAGAGTAACGAAATGAGTGAAGAAGGAGGACACGAGTCAATGTCGACCGAATCGCGCAACGGGGCGGACGAAGCGTCGTCGGAGCCGGACATTGTGCAGGACAGACAGACCGACTATGGCCGCACAACAGTGGGAGGAGGACCGAAGAAGGACAAGGACATTGCATTGGAGGAGAGGGGCAGGGTGAGTGGATGATGGAGGGGAGGGTAAAGGAAGGGAGGGGTAGGTAGAGACTGATAAGTGGGAGGACGGAGGAGGGGTAAATAAGAGCAAAAGGTGGGTGTGATTGAGAAGGGACCCAGGGAGAGAGTAGGGGAAAATAGGGAGATAAAGTAAGTAGTAAGAATGAGGAGGGGAACCAAGTGGGGGGGGGGGGGGGGNGGGGGGTAAAATAAGAGTAAGAGGTAAGTAATTGAGGAAACCCAGGGTGGGTAGTAAGTGATGGAATGGAAGAGAGGGTAAAGGGATAGAGAAGAAGGGCAGGATTGATCCGAACAAAGTCAAAATTGGGGAAACAAAAAATGAAAGGATATGTTTAAGGGAAAGGCAAAGTTATCGGGAGCAGGACAATCATCGCGAAAGAACACCAAACAAGAGAAGGAAGGGGAAAGGGAGCACGAAGAACGAAAAGAAAGCAATAAAATGATGAGGGAGGAGGAAGAAGAAGGGGGCAGAAAGGAAGGGACGAGAGAGGACAGAAAGGAAGGAGGAGGAATGGAAGAGATGGAGAGCAAACCGGAAGAAGAAGAAGAGGCAAGGACAGGACAGGAGGAGGAAGAACCAGGGACAGGAAAGGAAGAAGAGGAGGAATAATGAGGGAGGGAAGAGGAGGGAAGAGGATCTACTGCACTCACCAGAGTAACATCAATTACATTTACATTTTTGTACACTCCCTACTGTAAAATTGTTTTTTCTCGGTGGGGTACGATTCATTGCCGGTACAACTGGGTGCCAAGGCTTGTAACTTAGTTCAAACCAAACCTAGAGAAACCGGTTTGGTGTCAAAAGATAGAGCTCGAAATTAGCTACAAATTAAGTCTAAGCTCATTCAAATTGGTCCATTGCAAAAAAAGTTATGGCCAAAATACCGTCAATTTGGCCAAAAATTGGAAAAATAGCGATATTTTGGCCATAACTTTTTTTGCAATGGACCAATTTGAATGAGCTTAGACTTAATTTGTAGCTAATTTCGAGCTCTATCTTTTGACACCAAACCGGTTTCTCTAGGTTTGGTTTGAACTAAGTTACAAGCCTTGGCACCCAGTTGTACCGGCAATGAATCGACCCAGTCCGGTTTTTTCTACCTAAAAGTTAGGAATGGATTTTTTATTTGAAACGAAAAAGTGTTCTTTGAAACGAGAGAATGCTCATGAAAGTGTTGAAGAAAACGAAAAGAGTGCTCATGAAAAAGAAAATGAGTGCTTATTTGTACTGTAGCACGACCGCTAACTTGGGTAGAAAAAAAACAATACTAGAGTACATATACTTTGGGCTTTTTAATTCTTCAACAATGTTTTACGCAGAAATTCATTTCTCTGTCTGTGTCTCGTGGAAGTAGAGAAAGTGAATAAGGAGGAAACACATTTAAGAAAGACATTTTAAAACAATCGCTTTCACTTTCATGCGCCAAATTTTTTTTTGAATAATTGTTTTATGTTAATTCGAAAATCTCCTTTACATTTTACATTCATCATAATCGCGTGGAGAAAAAATACAAATAGAGGGCAGAGTAAAATTTCTACTTTTTGATGGAAAAAATCTCCATGAAAAATGGATTTGTAATTTATCAAAAAATGATACGGAAAGCCAATGCGAAAAATCGACAATCTATTCCCTTTTATTTTAAACAATTTTACATAATTTAAAAAATAGAAAATTAAAAATGGCGGAGGACGGAAATGGGGTCGATGCGGAAGAAAAAGGGGAGGGGGAGACATGTTGGAAGGAGCGGCTGCTGACTGAGGCCAATTGGTTCCAGCATGTCAAGGCTAACTCGGCTTTTGAACAGGTTGGGATGAACCTCAACGAGAGGAAAGGAATGGTGGGCAAAGGGCAACAGCCTCCCCGAAATACAAAAAAATCGCGAAAAAGCATTGATAAATGGGGAAATGGTTCCATTCCAAATTAAAACATCTTTCCCGGCAATTTATTCGTCGACATCCCATCAAAAATCGATTTTTCGAATTTGGTCCAACCCTTTGAAATGTATCACTGGCCATGGCCTTGAAGGAAATCGGTGCCGAACATGATTTCTCTCTAGATCAGATTGGCCTTCCCTTGGCTGCATTTGGGTTCTTTAACTTTCATTTCAGCTACGAATTCTGCTGGTGGACTGTTGCCGTCGACTGAATGCCATTCACAAAGTTGGCGACCCGGAGTTGGCGGCCGAGCCGAGGCCCAAGCCTGCCAGCGAAAAGTACTCCCTTCAGCCTCGTTCGGGCCCAGAGAGTTTGTCCGCCGTGGTCACCCTTTGCGGTTCCAATGTCGTGCATGCTGAGGTAAACAAATATTTGTTTGGGGGTTGGGAATGTGTTGGTTTTGGATTTTTTATGATTTATCATTTTTTTTTAATTTTTTGGGGAAATTGCTTTTGTTCTTTTTAGGTTTCGTTGAAATATGCAAAGAGTGCGTCGGGCTTTTACCGGGCCACTGCTCAGCCAGAAGTCCATTGGAAGATGGTTGGAATTGGAATTGGCCAGCTCTTCTCCTCTTGACCCTGTCTCCCCTCTCCAGCAACAACTCCAGGATGCCGCCAATGCACTGGTGCGGGCGCTGCAAACTCTCCTACAAGTTGGGATTGGAAGAAATGCTCAAATTTCTTAAGAAAAGTCTGAAATCCTAAAATTGTTTCCGTCAATAAAGGAGCGGTTTTTTTTGTATTTAATGTTAAAGGAAAATGAGTTGGTTTTGAAGCGAAAGTTTTAATCAGTTATAACACACACGTATGCTCTTTTTTTCTAAAATAATTTCTAAATAACCGCATCAACGTGTGTTATAATTGATTAAAACTTTCGCTTCAAAACCAACCCATTTTCCTTTCACATTAATACAAAAAACCGCTCCTTTACCTATCGAGGCCGCATAAAGTACTTTGCTCGTCAGAGGTCGGTCCACTCCCCACCAACCACCAATAACTCCCTCCCCTCCCGAAAATTTATGTTTACCGACCTGATTGCAAGAATAACCTCCTTATATATCAAAAATCCTAAAACAAAATCATTTCGACTAAGGGCCATAAAAAGTACAAAGAATGTGTGGAGCAGAAGAGCGAGGGGGCGGGGGAAGGACAGCTGCGCAGATTCTTATTGTCCGTGTTCGGCAGCGTCAAAGCGGACATCAAAACGGCCAGGGCAGCTTTGACAATGTGAGCCCAGGGGTCCAATGTTGGGAAATGAAAAGAAATTGACAAATTTAAGGCCGAAAAAGAAATCGCTGGTGGAGCTGTGCAACTTCCACCCCGTAAAGAGCTTTGTGCCGCCTCTTCCCCACGACATCCTGCTCTCCTTCTACATTTCCTCCGCCAAATTGGTCTGTGCCGCCTATCAAGTCGCTGTTGCATTGCCCACTCCGAGACGCAACGGGGCAGGGGCACAGCAGACGGTGACGGTAAGGGATATTCTGAATAAAGAAGNGGGGAAACCGAATGGTATAATGTATGAGGGGGGAGGAAACCGAATGGTATAATGTATGAGGGGGAGGAAACCGAATGGTATAACATGTAGGTATTTGTTGTCTGTGACAGATCTACCAGGCCGAATGCCAGATTCCGCGTCTCGTGGACATTGTGCACCTGCTGAACACGGCTTTTGGTGTCGCACATGACTTTGCCTCCAATTTTGCGCTTCCCATCGCGCACTCCGAACTGATCAGATAACACCACCACTTTCCACTTCTGACATTCAACAATCTGATGAATAAATTCGTTTTCGTCTTCCCAATGTTACCCAATCAATGTTTTTTGAGCCAGTTTAACCTCTTTCCATAGATTCCTTTCAGAACTTTTCTTCCCATCCATCTCTCCCCTCACATTCATTATCTCTGTCTCGCTGTGCCACTGATCCACTCGCTCTTCGGACTTTCCCTTTCCCCCACCATTCTGCTGATCGCAAACATTTCTCGCGCTGATACGACCAAATTGGCCGACTTAATCACATCGTCCCCCGCTGGTCAAAACGATCCACACCCACTGGCTGAATGTCATCTCGCGAATTCAGTCATTTGGGATTTAACATTAGGGACTGATCAGCTTTTATCCATGCCTAGATTTTTCGTTCCGACGGAGGAAGCAAACGGGATGGATCTGCAACGAGGGGAGAAGGGGATCACCGATCTCCAGAGATCGAATTGCCCTTTTACACTGCCGACCAGTCCCTTTCCATCTTATCTTCCGATCCGTGCCTTGTTCCATTCTCCCTTTTCCGTTTTTCCTTTGCCTTTTCAATTTCTTTCACATTTTTTGCATAATTCAACAAACAATCACTCGGTTCTTGTTGAGTTTGGGTTCTGGGTCTTTCTTCGCAGTTATTCCTCTGTCCCTTCTCTTCCTTCCTCCTCCTCTCCTCTTCTTTCCATCAACTTTCTTCCGGCTCCTCTCCTTTCCTCCGTTCTGCTCCTGTTCTTCTCTTCTTTCCTCTTCTTCTTTACCCCTTCTTCCTCCTCCCTTTCATTTTCTTTTTCCTCCTCTTCTTCCTCTTCATTCACCGCTATTCCTCTTTTTTGGGGCAAAGCGCACAGGAGGACGGGGAGGAGGAACAACCCGTGGAGAAGACCCACGGAGACAACGACAAAAATGGTCTTGGCAAAGGCCACGATGGCGTATGTGGGCACAAAGGCCAGGGGAAGCATGCACAACACCGTGGAGATGCCTAAAGGGGTTTGGAGAGAAAGAGGGGAGAGGATGAAGAAGAGAGAGGGAAGAGAGGAGAAGATGAAGAAGAGGGAGGGAAGAGAGGAGAGGATGAAGAAGAGAGAGGGAA
>LDKF01000303.1:30864-41249 GCA_001026735.1 Rotylenchulus reniformis | reverse complement strand
CCTCCTCCTCCCCTTCACCTCCGCCCTCCCCCGATTGCGAAGGTCCCCCCCCCTTACCGGCCCCTTTTGCGAGCGATGGTAGGGGGGGGGGTCGTTTCCTCTTACAACACCAGTTTTCGCATTTGTTCTAACCATGGCAGTTTACAATTATACATCTTCACCGGGCTGGACCCGCACTATTGAATTGTGCAGAACTTACCGATTGGCCACTGAGAAATGCAGCCAAAATGCTTTCTGTGCCCGGCGGCGGATCATTGTTGGAGGAGGATAGGGAGGAGGAAGTGTTATTCCCTGTCGAGAATTGAGCAGCGAGAGACGAAAGTGCGGAGTTGCTGGGCAAAAGAGACGGTTGTGGTCGAAGGGACGGAAGGGCAGTTGGGTTTAGAATGTTGGCCAAGGCCAGATTGGTGGCCGCCGTTGCGTTGTTGGCGATCAGAGCAGAGAGTAACAAATTGTTGCCATTGCCGGAAAGTTGTGAGGGCTGAGAGATTGCCCCGAAGGCGTTGGCGTTAGGAGCACCAAGTTGCGAGAGCAAGTTGGTAAGCGAAAGTTGTGCCGTTGTGCCATTGTTGCTCAATAATGGAGGGTTGGATCTGTTGTGTTGTTGGTGCTGCTGTTGGAGCAAATTCAGCAACTGTGCCTGTTGTTGCAGTTGTGCTGCGGCGGCCGCGTCGCTGTTTCCACTGGTCAGTGAGCCGGCACCCGGACCTGGAGGTTGGATGGGAAAGCCGCCGAACAGAGGAGGGGCGGCAGGGCCGGAGGCAGAATCTGAGGAGGATGAGAGCAGCTGGGACGCACACCCCAGGGAGCCAGGAGTCGCGGGGGGCAGGAATTGTTGCGGAACGGCAGTGGCGGAGGAAGAGAACTTGCTGCCGGGAAACTCCACTTGAGCGGGTGTCACCCGATTGAACAATGCTGATTGGAGCGCATCTCTGAAACACATTGCATATCAATCCAAACGAAACTTTTAAAAATTCGAAAAAGAAAATAATATTTTTTGTTTTGCAATAATATAAAAAAATTCATTTTCCTAATTTTTGGAATTTTGAGGAACAATGTTTAAAATTGGTATAAAAATATTAAACCAAGATTCCGGGCTCCGGCTCAAATCAAAACTATTTTCATTCAATTCATATGAGAATTTCACAAATTTTTATTAGTAAATTCCCTTTATTCCTCGAGGTTCTGTCTCATCCCTCTCCTGTTATCGTTAAAATGATTATATCAGCTACTACCACCAATTTTGTCCTTCCGTCTCTTCGCTTACTCGTTTAGCCTCTGCTGCGACTGAATCCCTCCGCCGCTGGCAGCCATCAACAGTGCCAATTGTTGCTGCAAATTGTGGTCGGAAGTGGGATGCAGTGAGGTGGTGGAGGAGGATGTCGAGGAGCGTCCCATGGCGTGCCCTGGCATTGCCATGGCATTACCACAACCCGGTGTCTGTTGCCCTCTGTTGTTGCTGTTCAACATCCCCTGCTTCTGTGTCGTTGTTCTGCCACTGTTGCTCTGTGTCTGTGGTTGTTGCCCTCCAGATTGTGTCATCATCGGGGTTGCGTTTGACGATGTCTTCCTCTCCATCCTTTGTTGTTGTTGTTGTGATCCTCTCAGAATGCCAATGGCACTCTTTGATCCTCCGCCCATGATGCCCTTCTCCTTGGCCTTTGTCGCTTCTTGGTGTTTCGCAATTTGATGGGCAATTGTCGCGTGCATGTTACACCACCGTCCATTCTTAAGTTTCAATATTTTTACGAATTATTCTTAATTTTATTCTGACTTTGAAAGGCACAATGGATTGTTGGTTTTGTTGCTGTTGTTGGGCTGGTCCGGCTGAGGTCGATGGGATTGGCGCTCGAGAGGCGGCGGCCAAACTTGCTAGTTGGGAGGCCAAAGAAACGCCGAGCGGAAAAGAAGGAGGACTGAGGAGAAGGCCGGAAGCTGGCGTGGACGAGGACATGCCGGAAGATGAGCAAGACGGGTCCCCTAACTGTTGCGGTACCGACCTCCTCTCGTCGACGAGAGGCAGTGATTTTTGAGATGAATCGTTGGACGGCTAAACCAAGAGAATTAGGATTTCAAGTTGGTTTAGATCCACACTTTCTGCGACGATGACTGAAGCATTGCCTTGGCTTGTTGAGAAGCGCCAAATTGCCCGGTACCGGGGAAGGCATAGCCGGTGTGAATAGCGGCCTTGGCCGCCAGAGCCGGATCAATGGCGTAAAGCGTTGCCAAAGAATGATGGAACTGAAAAAGGACAATGAATTAAGAAAGCGGCTGGGTCGTCAAATCAAAGAATACGTTAATGGCCAATTCTGGATTTTTCGAAAATGCTTGTTGAAGTTGATCTTGAGAGAGTTGCGGTGTAATGACATGTTGCGAAGATGATGGCCCGGCCATGGATGGAATGGAAACTGAAGAAAATAAAAAATAAATAAAACCAATAAAATCGGTAGGATTGTCCAATCGATAATTGGCTTACTCACCCCTCTGTAACAAATCTTTTTCCGCCATCGCTGCCCTGAACATGTCTTGGGGGCATTGTTGCTGCCGAAGTATTTGGTCATTGTCAATGGATAAAAGAGGTTGAGTATCTAATTGATTTATCGAAGAACAACTTGAAGTGGCGATACCAATCAGCAGACCCCTTAAAGAATGGATCAAATACCAAACAATAAAAACATGTCTCATGTAGATTCAAGGATATAAAGAACTTGATTATCTCATGGCGGGGAGGGGGGGGGGGGGTAGCATTCCGGTACAAATACACCTGTTTCTATTTAATAGGTTACTTTACAATACACAAAAACAAATACCGTTAAGTGCTCAAAAATTATCTGATTTTTTTATTGTAGCCAATAAATTTCAGTTGGAATTTTAAAATTAATTTAAGAAAAACGATATCAATGAACTCAAAAGGCGACTGGAGATAACTTGTAAGAATAAAAAATTTGTTTCAGTTTTCTCCCCTGGTGGATCATTGGAGCTAGTGAGCTTTTTTGTAAGCATGGTATAATGCATATTGCATATCATTTTTAATATTTAAACCGCAATCTATTGGATTATCATATCCGTCCAGCTCTATTTTCGTCTTTCATTTTGCTTGAAAATAGTTTGCTTTCCCACCTGTTTGTGTTAGTGGCCATTCCACCGAATTCATCAATTGTTCCCGAACCCTCCAGCTTTGGCATTTTGTTGGCCGGCGGCATACCAGGCAATAATGCTCCCACCGCAGATTCGGGCCGGATGAGTCCATTACGGCGTACAGCTGCGATCCCTATGGTGGCGGATGAGGGGCGCTTATTTGTCACTGTTGTAGTTTTCTCCGACGGCGATGGTGTAATGGAAGGGCCCGAGTGCAGTTTGGAATCTACGGTCCCTTCTTCCGTCGCCAGTTTATCAGTTGCCCCTGTGGTAAATGTTGTCGTTATCTTTCGTCCATCGACCGCATTCTCAAGGTTGTCACTGGTGGCTGAAGAAGTGACGGAAGGAGAGGCGGAAGGCTGCAGGGAAGAGAACGGAGGGGAGGAGACGGAAGTGGAGGCTAGACAGGACCCAGCAGCACCGAGTTGTTTGGGCAGACGCTGAAAGGGGGCCAAAATTTGCAAAGTTGACGGGAGAGAGAAGAAGAGAAAGAGAGAGAGAAAGAGAGGTAATCCGATGGCGAGAGAAAAGGAGAGTGAATAGAGGAAGGAAGGAAAAAAGAACATCCAATACATAAAAGGAAGAGGAAAAGTTCGCAATCCGGGAATAGAAAGGGATTTGTTTATTGAGATTCAAGGGATGAATGATTGGGAAAGTGAGGGAGGGAGCGACAAATAGAATAAACATAATGAGGGTGGAAAGCAGAGAAACCCAAAGTTTATGGTTGGATTTGGATGGCATGAAAATGACGAAAGAATGGATAGAAATGCCCGCGGGCGGTTTGGAGAGAAAAGGAATTGATTGGGTGGGTGGAGGAGAAGCCGACGAGTGGCGGGAGGGGGAGGAGGTCATGTGCTTTGTCAAAAATGGCCTGGGCAGTAAAGGAATAGGGATTACAAAGAGACTGTTAGTTCCCAGCGGGGACACAGTGAAAAAGGGCAAGTGGAAAGATGGGGAGAGGGAGGGGGAGGGAAGTGAGGACATCCCTGGGACGACGGGGGCCCAAATGTAAGTGGAGTGGAGGGAATGAGTGAGGAAAAGAATAGCGAGGATGGTGTTTCCGCTTGACTGGTTCGTTGGAGTTTTGGGATTGCATCGATATGATTCAAGGTGGTGAAAATAGAAGGAGAGCAAAATAAGTAAAAATAAGTGAGAAGAGGGAGAAGGTTGGAAGGGAAAAATTAAAAGATTTTATCCATGTAAGAAAAAAGTGAAGGAAAAAATAAATGGAAAGATGATGAATAGAAAATGACCAATGATGTTGATGATGAATAGTTGAGCATGGGAAACCTATTTTGATAAAGGATGGGATTTTGGGGATACACACACNGGGGGAGGAGGTCATGTGCTTTGTCAAAAATGGCCTGGGCAGTAAAGGAATAGGGATTACAAAGAGACTGTTAGTTCCCAGCGGGGACACAGTGAAAAAGGGCAAGTGGAAAGATGGGGAGAGGGAAGAGGGAGGGGGAGGGAAGTGAGGACATCCCTGGGACGACGGGGGCCCAAATAAGTGGAGTGGAGGGAATGAGTGAGGAAAAGAATAGCGAGGATGGTGTTTCCGCTTGACTGGTTCGTTGGAGTTTTGGGATTGCATCGATATGATTCAAGGTGGTGAAAATAGAAGGAGAGCAAAATAAGTAAAAATAAGTGAGAAGAGTGAGAAGGTTGGAAGGGAAAAATTAAAAGATTTTATCCATGTAAGAAAAAAGTGAAGGAAAAAATAAATGGAAAGATGATGAATAGAAAATGACCAATGATGTTGATGATGAATAGTTGAGCATGGGAAGCCTATTTTGATAAAGGATGGGAATTTGGGGATACACACACTAAAAATGAGGTTGAATTCAGAGAATTTCCGAAGCTGAATCCCCCCATTTGCCATTCGCAAGGCCCAATTTCTGACCTCACCCCATCCTGTGCAAAATACAAGTTACATCTTTTCCCCTCACCTTCAGTCTTTGCTGCTTCTCCTCCGCTCTTTTGGCCTGTTTCTGCCGCTTCTTCTCTTCCCTCCGATCCGCCTTCGCCTCCTTCCGCTGCCTCTTCTTCTCCTGTTGTTCTTCCGCGTTGCTCTTGTCGTCCTGCGCTTGTATCGTCCCCATCCGGCGTTGTCTCCGCTCTTCTCGTTCCTGTCTCCGTTGTTCTCTCTTCTCCTGCCTCTCCTTCTTCTTGGCTTCCTTCTTTTCTCGTTTCAATTCCGCCTAAAATTATCAAATTATTCAGAAAATAGAAAAATAATTTTCTCCTCAATTCATCTTTCAATTAAAAATTCGATAAACTATTAATAATAGCCGAAATGAGAAATTAGCCATCCCGGGCTAACCTTGCTCTTGCGGCCCTTTTTCTTGACCTTTCCCAACCGCAAATTCTCCTCGTATCGTCGTTGTTTTTCTTGCGTCTCTTCCTCCGCTTTGATTTCGTCTTCCCTTTCTTTCAATGCCTTAATTTGAGAAAAGGTCAATCAATCAATAACAGATATTGTTCAGGGATGTGTGCAAATTCAATTAAAATGTACTTTAAGAAATAAGAAGGCCAAGGGACAAAGTAAAAGTTTAAAAAAATGCATTAATTAATAAAAGGTTACAAAATAAAATACAAAATTGCTTATTTAAAAAAATAATTTAATTCCAAAAATTTGCTAAAAAGGTAATTTTTGACTTTGTATTTGTTCTATGCCCAAGCTTGTTAGCCCATCCCTTGTCCCGATAGGTTACATTGTAGTCATCCAGCGAACGGAACAGCAACAGCGAGAATTCGTCAATCACTATCTCAGTCACCGTGTCTTCCTGCTGCTCTCTGATGTTGTCATTACCATTTGCCGTCGTCGCTTTCCTCAATTCCAATCCGGGATAACGTCGGGCCAGGAATTGTTGCGAACGGGGACAGAGGAAACTGAACAACGCGATAAGTAATACATTCTCATCAAGATTTTATTGAATTATACCTGTGTTTGCCGATTCGCACAAATTCCCTGAGCAATTCTTCATCGGAGTAAACAATTTCCGGCAACTGATTGTGGATTCCATTGCGGGGTATTCCCTTGTGATTGTTACAAGTATCAGCTGCTGTAGTCTTCTGTTGTCGTTTTTTGCTTGGATATTTGGTCTTTTTGCTGGAATTTTACCAAAGTTTAATTATTCGATTTGATCTCCGGAAAAACTTGCCCCTGTGAAGGAAGTGCTGGTGTTTTGAAACAGTCGTGGCCAGAACCAATTCGTTTGTCGTTGTCTTTTGGTGTTTTCCCGGCATCATTGGCAACAGTCTCAATGCCATCACAATGTTCGGGTCCATCCCGTTCCAATGGCGGTGTCCCAACGGTGCCATTTTGCGGGGAATTGGACTGGCGGCTTTCTTCTTTGATGGGTTGCCCATTCAACAAGTGTGAGGGGTCATCGAGGGACGGGGAAAGCGTTTTGGACGGAGAGATGGCTGAGCGCGGAGTAACTGAAGTACATACTGGCGGAGGGGCGGAAAGCACCAGCCCCTTTTCCTCCTTCATTCTGGGAAAAGAATCTGCAATGAGGACTCTTAAGTTGATTGAACAAAAATATAAAATTCTATCGCAATTTTTGTCATTTTAATGAGAAAAATGGATGTGAAAAACTGAAATACGGCGAGAATTAGACTCCCTTTCGACCTGGGAAGAATGCACACATACACCCCCCCCCTCCTTCAAGCTCTCTCGTTGCCCCAATTCTCTCATCCCTTCCTAAGGTTCGTTCTCTGCATGTCTAGATGCACTTGTGTCAGTCAGAGCAGCAGATGGATGGGAATCAATAAGTAGCGGGGGAAAGGGGACCCCCCCCCTCTCCTCCCCCGTCCCTTTGCCTAATTCTCATCAGTCTACGACAAAAATAACTCTCATCAGTTCCAAATTCAAAAGTAAATATGATTAAAAAAAAGAGAATTAGTGATTTGAATGAGAATAAGGGAAGTGGTGGGGGGAATTCTGATATGGCGATAGAACGGATCAAAGTATTTTACGAATGATCGCGGTTCTAATAAGGAAATACTAGTCCATTATTTTTTTGGCGCTATTTAAAAAGTGTATAATTTTAAAACCCACAAATTCAACAGGGGGACCCTGTTCATTTTAAATCCAAAAAAAATTTTGTTATGTTTTTTTTACTTTTAACTATTTTATGAGCAAAAGTGTTGAAAAAACAAAAATTTTTTTTTATTTCGGTTAACAGGGGGGACCCTTTTGCTGGGTTTTCAAAATTATACACTTTTTAACTAGCGCCATTTTTTTACCCAAAAGTTGGAAACGAATTTTTTATCTGAAGCGAAAAAAAGTTCGTTGAAACCAGAGAATGCTCATGAAAAAGTGTTGAAGAAGACGAAAAGAGTGCTCATGAAAAAGAAAATGAGTGCTCATTGGTACTGTACAGTAAAAATATTTTTTCAATCCTATAGTGGGAAATATGAAAAGCCTCTGAAACGAAAACCGAATTACAAGACGCAAACAACGAAACATCGGAAAGTGCGGCGGAATTCGGTCTTGTGCATTTCCTCGGCCAACTTCAGGGTAAAAAATCATTTTTGACTGTAGCACGTCCGCTAACTTTTGGGTAAAAAATACGGTAGGGGACATTAGAGCTCCGACACTAGAGCGCCAAGCGCAATAACTTAGCTTAGAAGGAACTTAGAAAAATGTTCTTGGTATGAAAAGATAGAGCACAAAATTAGCTACAAAATAAGCCTAAGCCCATTCGAGTTGATTAATTCCAAAAAAAAAGTTATGGCCAAGATAATCACACGTATTGGCGAATTCCGAAAAAATTGCGTATTTTAGCCATAACTTTTTTGCAGTGGGCCAATTCGGATGAGCTTGGTGGTAAAGACCAAGCTTGGGTGGTAAAGGGTGGGGAATAGACCGATAGAATAATTTCAAGGCGAAAGTGAGGATTGTTTGTTAAAAATTTAAGTGTGATGCTTTCTAATCTATGGACCAGCCCCTCTTAAGTTTCTTTTTTTTCGAAAATATACTAATAATTTTTTTTATTGTATACACAATTGTGAAAAGGGTAAATTTTATTGCGTGTTAAGTGTCCATCTGCAAGTTTTAATTGATTTTATAACGATGAATTCATAATACGGGAGAACAAACATGAGAAGAAAGGAGGAGAAAGAAGTTGATGACTGCGACAGAGGGAATGGAAGGGAAGAAGGAAGGAAGGATCAATAATGGGGAGGACGATTATAGAAAGTGCTGAGGGGAAGGAAGGATGGATGGGCGAGTGGAGGAGAGAGAGAGCGAGCAGAAAGAGCGGCGACAGAGCGAGCGAGTGAGGGCGAGAGCGCCAGCCGACACCCATCGCCCCAACACTCCCTCCCCCCTCGCCACCCGTTTTGCGGGGAGCGAAGAACAACAAAGAGACTGATGAGAATAAAAATAAGTTCCAAAAAATGAAAAAGAGCAAAGATCCAACCAAAGAGGAGGAAAAAGGGTAAACCGCACCCTATGCCGATATAAATTTGTGCACAAATTTAAAACTATTTTAATTATCTAATACATATGGCGGTTACCGAAATTCTCAAATAAAAGGCTGATTTACCTTACTGTAAAATTGTTTTTTTTTACCCAAAAGTTGGAAACGGATTTTTTATCTGAAGCGAAAAAAAGTTCGTTGAAACCAGAGAATGCTCATGAAAAAGTGTTGAAGAAAACGAAAAGAGTGCTCATGAAAAAGAGTGCTCATTTGTACTGTAGCACGTCCGCTTTTGGGTAGAAAAAACAATACTAGAGTACATTTTCTTCAACACTTTTTCATGAGCATTCTCTCGTTTCAACGAATACTTTTTTTCGTTTCAAATAAAAAATCCATTCCTAACTTTTAGGTAGAAAAAACAATTTTACAGTAACTTCATTTACTTTTTTTAGTATTTACGTTTATGGAAAGATTAAATTTATAAAATCGGTTACTTATCCATATCGGATACAAAAAACGGCGCTATTTGAAAGAAGGCCTTTTTTGAAAACCCAAAAATTCAACAGGGGGGACCCTGTTCATTTGAAAATCAAAAGCTTAATTTTTACAATTTTTTCACTTTTTAACTCATTTCTGAGCAAAATAGTTGCCAAAAAACAAAAAAAAATTTTCATTTTTGCCTAACAGGGGGAGCCCTTTTGGTGGGTTTTCAAAACAGGCCTTCTTTCAAATAGCGCCCAAAAAACAAAACAAACCTGTAGAAAGAGCCAATCGATTGATCGTACCATAAATAAATCAGCAATTTTCTTATCTAAAATTTTTGTGGACTCAGATAGCCTTACCCTCCTCCACGCAAATTTTTTATGAGACTTTGAAGTGGCTTGAACACGATAGCATATCAACTTATTATAATAGTAGAACATTTTCAGACCGAAAGTCAAAAGGCCGAATAAAAAATTCAAGTTTTTGATGCTCTGACGTTAATTTTTTTATCCAAAATCAAAAAAGTTCAAAAACACCTCTTAGCTTTTTTATAAAAAATTTTCCGACCTTTTGGTTTAAAAATGTTCGAATTACGTAAATAGATATATTTTCGCTTTTGCAACCTTAAAACCTCTCTAGAATATTATTATGCAAAATTTTTATCTGGAAGAGAGGATTTAAAGGTCATCTAAACTCCACAAGTGAATTAAAACAAATTATTTTAATGCAATAAAATTCAGGAATAAATGCCATGAAGGTTGTCTCAATTGGTGCATTAAACAACCATACATTCCTTAAGACTTAAGGAATATATTTTAAAAAACTTTTAAAAACATATCGAACCAAAAATAATAGCTATATGAGTCCTTTATAAAATATAAAATACAACATTAAGACAAATTTTATGCCTAACATATTATAAGACAAAATTATCGATAGAGAAATTCCGACTGAAGATTTGCTGCCAACTCTGGCTCCCATCTGTCTCCATTAGAGAGAAGCTTTTCCTTGTTATATAACAATTCTTCGTGCGTTTCGGTTGAGTATTCGAAGTTGGGACCCTTGAAGGGACAAATATTTGAAATAAATTTCGAGATAGAAATTGCTTAAAATTTCAATTTATTTAGTTAGCCAAAAAATTGATTTTGATAATAAGAAGTGACAATTAACAGCGTGTGATTAAATCGATTCGTAATAACATTTTCTTCCTAAAAAATTATTGTAATTGTAATATTTTCATTTTATAGATATTTCAAACGTCGTAAAAGTATGGACGCAACGAGAGTTGGAGGACTCACAGTCGGAATAAAATTAGAAGAAATTAACATTTTT
>LDKF01000303.1:9422-23773 GCA_001026735.1 Rotylenchulus reniformis | reverse complement strand
CCCCCCCCCCTCCACTCGCCGTCCGATATCCACTGGCCAACTCTCTGTCCCCGTCCAATTTCAGCGCTGTCGATGGCCTGATCAGGTGCGTTCGTTCGATTTGCGCGTAGGAGTCGGGGGACATTCGGAAGGTTTCAGAGTACGCGGTGTTGGTGTCAAAGGTGGCTGAAGGGGCGAGAGATGCAAAGACAAAAGACAAGTGGGAAACTGATTAGCCCTCCGCCTCCTCAGATTCTCATGTCAGCATGGCCCTACGATCAGCTTCCTGCTGCTGTCTTTCCTACCGTACTCTTCGTATTACACCCTCCCCTTTCCTACCCCGATTGTCAGACGAGAGCACAATTTTTGAATTTCCCGCCCATTTTCCGACGCTCCCATTTTTACACGTATGATCATGAGTCCAATCCATTTATACCCAGGGGTGACGGCATAGAAGAGTTCGGCGGCCCTCGTGGTCGGTCCACTCCAACGAATGGCACTGGCCTAGGGTACGAACCATTCAATAGTCAGGGTCCGGACTCGCCACTGATCTCTTTTGCTGGTAATGCACAGAATTTGGGACTCGGAAATGAAAATGTCCATTATTTGGGGGAACCATTGAACAATCAGCAAGTCGGAGAGCCCGCCAATGGCAATCCTGATTTTGTTGGTTCGGAACTTTCTAATAGGACCTATCAAGGCACTTATGTTCCACAACTCGTAGATACAAGTCAGGGGGTTGGCTCACATGCAACCCCCGACTATGTTAATCAAATCCTAGGATACCGGCCGGCCATCGCTGATCAGAGGGCTGATTTTCATGCAGTCCCGGATCAGAACATTCGGGTTCAAACCCCGGCGGGTCACTACGAAAGAAATATTCCGCAACAATACGAATTTGGTGGAGCACAAGGCTGGGCACACCCTACCATGGTGAGGCCACAGCCACAACACCATGGTCAATATCAGGTACCACCGGGATTTGGCCGGATGCAAAGCCACAATGCACCCAATGGAAATTTTGGTGTTTATGGACAAATTCCGAACCAAACACAGGGGCTCGCACCAAATTCGGCCTATTATAATACGGATAATACGGTCCACCAACGGCCGCAGCAACCAATGCAATTTCCGTGTACCCAAAATTTTAATTATCAGCAACCGATACCCAATCCGGTCGGGCAATTTTCTGGCTTGCTCCCCATGCAAGTACCGGTTCCTCCAGCACCGAACGCAAATGATCTAACATTGCAACTATATAGAATGACATTGGCCAATACTTATGCCAATGTCATGAAAGAAATACCATCACTTCATGGAACGGAAGGTAGAGATAAAGTTCAGGACTTTTTTGTCACACTCGAACTTTATGCTGGGGACTGGGATCATGAACGGAAAATAAACGTTCTGAAGGCAAAACTGAAAGGGAAGGCCCTAAAAGCCTTGCATGTAGCGCAAACGAAATTCGGTCCACATATTTCTTTCGAAGTAATCAAACAGGAAATTATATCGGTGCTGAAGGATACCGATACGAAGGAAGCGAGTGCATGGTTGGAGCTTAGTCAATTCGGGAAACGAGAACCGAATGAAGATATAGTCAAGTTCGGGGAAAGGGTTCAGAAGTTGGTGCGCTGTGCCTATTCTGGTATCGGCGAAGCACAACTTGATGTGATAAGCAAAAAGCATTTTATCACAAATGTTAATGATCCAGAGCTTGCTAGATTTCTAGAATGCCAATCCAATTCTACTGAAACTTTCGATGAACTTTTAATGTTAGCAAACCGATTAAGCTTAGCGGATCCCGAAAAAGCTAGGGCTCGGATCGAGAGCAAACATAAAGCCCAAACTCAGAACAATCAAGGGAATTGGCGCTCTAATAGGAATCAGAACAATTTTAATCGTTCAAACAGGAACTGGGGCCAAGATCAAAATTGGAACCCAAGCAATCCCCAACAGACACAGCAAGATTGGAGTCAGAACCAAGGATCAAATTCGGGTTTCAACCGAAACTCGAACCAAAATTCAGGGAATAACCGAGGATTTAGTCACAACAATTCCAATTTTGGTGGTCAAAATCAGGGTTCCGGGTCAAATGCTGTACCAGTAAACCCGAATACAAAGTTCAACACTCCTAGTAACCAAAGAACGATCACTGTTGTTGAACCAAAAACGGAAAATGAAACGGGTCCAACTCTAACTGTCGGTCAGATGGGCAAAACAGAAATTCCGGAACATGAAAAATTCTTGAATTCGCTTATCACACATGCGAATAATTTTCCAGCAGATAATAAGGCGGTCCCCACTATTTCGGATTGCATTATTTTGCCTTTCGAAGTAGAAGGGGTCAAATTAAAAGCACTCATAGATTCAGGCGCTGAAGCTAGCATAGTAAACCCATCTTTTTTGCATAAACTGTCAGAGGAAAAAGGGATTAATCTGATGGAGTGGGGGTTCAATCCGAACATTGGTGCAAGCCGCCTCCCTTTTGATGTTGCGTCATTCACTGGCTCAAAAATCGAAGTGATGGGTGTGGTGAATGTTCCATTAAGGGTCCAAGACATGGAGTGCAAAATTTCTTGTCTGGTCACACGTGTTCCATTTAGCTATGATCTAGTGTTAGGAACGGGTGCACTACAAAGTTTAGGGTTTTATCTAGGCAATAGCATTTCAAATCAAATCCATCATTTCGGAGCCCCCTCCCAATCATCGCGCGCTACTCAATTTAATGTACGTGTTCTAAATATTCATACAATTCCGCCATTTTCTTCGAATTTTGTCGATACATTCATTGAAGATTTTAACGAGACCGATAATTTTTCAGATTTTCTAATAGAAAAAATGGAAAATATTGAAGAGCTGTTGGATGGGGGTTCGGAGGACCCAACGGAATTAAGCGGTGAAGATGAGCGGCAGATTTTGGAGGACATTGGAGCACTGTCCGAGAAAATTTTGCTGCGGAAAGCGGCGTCGCTACCGGTCGATTGTGGAAGTGTGGTCGGGCCCAACCCGTTG
Source organism: Rotylenchulus reniformis (assembly GCA_001026735.1). Classification (NCBI taxonomy): domain Eukaryota; kingdom Metazoa; phylum Nematoda; class Chromadorea; order Rhabditida; family Hoplolaimidae; genus Rotylenchulus; species Rotylenchulus reniformis. Next base: position 20,782 of record LDKF01000303.1, on the reverse strand, counting down.
GTTGTGTGGTCCGTGGTTTCTGCATCGGAAAACGGTACAGTGAAAGTTTTGATACATAACAAACATTCGGAGCCACTAGTTTTAACATCGGGTCAAAAAATAGGAATGGCTGAACCGGTTTCAGATGTTTTTAATCCGAATATCGAAATTTTGCCACCGAATTTCGATGGGGTGATCCGTCCGCATCATTTCATTTCAAATATAAACACAGATTGTCAGGATCGGAATTCACGAATTATTTCCGTATTAAGTGAAAAATTGGGTCCTCTAACTCAGGAAGAAAATGGACTTATGCATGAGCTTTGGCTAGAATTTTCTGATACCATTGCCCTCGAAGAGTGGGAACTGACACAAACCGATTTAGTCACTCATAAAATTGACACCAGGGATGCAACACCTATAAAGGCCCAACCTCGTCCCATACCATTCGGCATTAGGACTAAGGTTACGGAAATGATCAATGATTATTTGAACCGGGGAATAGTGCGACCATCTAACTCTCCATGGGCATCACCCGTAGTTTTGGCCGCAAAAAAGGACGATACTTTGCGATTTTGCGTCGATTATAGGAAATTAAATTCAGTCACGGTTAGGGATGCCTACCCTCTACCAAATATAGACCAACTTTTAATGTACCTAGGACATAGAAAATTTTTCAGTGTCCTGGACCTAATGTCAGGATACTGGCAAATTAGAGTAGATCCTGAAGATATTCCGAAAACAGCTTTTACAGTTCCAGGAGGCCTTTATGAATTTGTAGTTCTCCCCTTTGGGCTCTCAAACGCCCCAGCTACATTCCAGCGTTTCATGAACCGAATGTTAGAGGAATACGTGAATGATTTTGTATTCGTCTATTTGGACGACATACTTATTGCGTCTAAATCATTCGCGGAACACATCCACCATTTAACACTTGTTTTTCGGAAATTAAGAGAATTTGGGGCCAAAATTAAGGCAAAGAAATGCGGTTTCGCCCTCGAATCCACTCCCTACCTAGGTCACATGTTAACACGGGATGGATTAGCGAAGGATCACGATAAATATAGACCCATTTTGGATTTTCCGCCGCCTTCAGAGGTTTTTAGGCATGGCAAACTGGCATCGAAAATTTATTAGAGATTATGCCAAAATTGCAGGTCCCCTCACGAAATTTTTGAGCAAAAATGCGGATGGAAAATCCATTACATTGGACGAAAATGCTATTTCTGCTTTCGAGAAAATCAAAAAACTCATTGTGGAGGAAGTCGTTTTGAAATATCCCGACTTTAATCTAGCCCAGAATGACCCAAAACACAAGTTTCACATATTTTGCGATGCCAGTAAAGATGGATTAGGGGCTGTTCTTTGCCAAAGAGACAAAAACGGGTCCCTTCGGCCAATTTGTTATGCATCCCGTCGGTGTTCAACCGCTGAATCTAACTGTGGACCTACGGTTTTAGAATGTTTGGGGATTAAATTTGCAGTCCAAAAATTTAGGCATTTTATTGCTTGGCTACCGACCGTTGTGGTAACGGATCATAAGGCATTACCAGCGATGTTTAAGAGTAAGAACTCCGTTGGGAATCCAAAGGTAGACCGATGGATTATGGAATTGGGGGCCCCGTTTCAGTTAGAGGTCATTTATCAGGCAGGAAAGGAAAATTGGGTCGCGGACGCACTTTCTAGGGCCCCTTGTTTGGATCTAATCGATACAGAAAATTCGGAATCGATACAAATCTCGGTGGTAATTTCTGAAATTTTGCAGTCCAAAGTTCCTGAAAATGAATTTTTAGTCAGTCAGGGACCCGAAGAATGGAAATTAGAGACCAAAAACTCGGAGTTGGGATTTGTCTATGCCTTTCTTTCAGACAGAAAATTTCCGGAGGAGCCAAAACTTTGCCAAAAAATGCTTAGTTCGCTGTCCAAATTCACTTTGATCGATGGAGTTCTCTACAAAATAGACGGAAAAGATGATCTAGCCATTTTTGTCCCCTCCAATTTTCGGGAAATACTTTTCAATGAGCATCATTCGGGGTTTTGCGCAGGTCATCAGAGTGGCAAGAAAATTTTTAAAAGGTTAAAATCCTTGGGGTTTTTCTGGCCGAACATGTATGCTGACTGCCAAACATGGACCTGGAACTGTAGAATTTGCGCGCATAATCGGATCCCCCGGAAAAATCATCCTGGGCTTAACCCCATAGTCACGAATGAACCGCTGGAACTTGTTTGTATGGACATTCTTAAGCTTGGTCCCACTAGGAACGGAAATAAATACTTTTTGGTTATGATTGATCACTTTTCACGGTTCGCGGTAGCGGACCCCGTGGAAAATAAAAAAGCCGAAACAGTTGCCAAATCATTCGTTGAAAAATGGGTTTTGCAATTTGGCACCCCTCTAAGGATCCATTCAGACTTGGGGGGGGAGTTTTGCAATGAGATCTTGACTGAAATTTCGGAAAAACTCCTGATGGGACAGTCCACAACTTCGGGGTACGAGCCCGCTGCTAACGGTGCGGCGGAGCGTTTAAACCGATCTATCACAGACATGGTTAGAAAAACGATTGTCTCCCCGTGGGAGTGGGACCTTAGAATTCCATATGTAACTTTTTCCCATAATATTACCCCAAATGAGACAACAGGGTTCGCACCTTACCACCTGTTCTTTGGTAGGAAGGCCAGGTTCCCTACAAAAGTTACGGCACCAGAAAGACCAAATCCGGGCTATACAATAGACAGAGACGATTATTTGCAATTTTTTAGGGAAAATTACGAGCAAATTTTGTCTGAGGCCAGGGAGAACATAGCCAGAGCTCAGGGAGTACAGAAGGAATGTTTTGATAGAAAACCGAATGTAAGACCCGGAAAATACGGAATAGGTGACTCTGTCATGGTTTTCTTTAGGCCTAGTGTAAAAAATGAGCACAAAAAGCTCTCTTTCCATTATTTTGGGCCCTATGTCATCAAAAATTTGTCTCCCACTTCGGCGTGGGTTTCTCCCATCGACGACCCCGAAAAAGAACCAATTAAGGTGCCTATTGAGCACTTGGCTTTCGCCCCAAAAGTTCTGAAGGAAGCTTTTTTACCCGGTCAAAAAAGGAATAAAATAGTGAAAAATAAAATAGTGGCTCCGAATGGAAGGAATATGGAAAGGCGAAATAATACCGTTAATATCCATAAAATTGATTTTTTTACAGTTGGTACCGCTCCAATCGGTGACCTGCCTTCCATCCAGTTCCACTCGCTCTGCTCAAACTCCGGAATCCATGAGCATTGTGCTCCCATTTCCTTGAGCACACTGTTCCCTGCACTTCCGGAGGCGGATCCGCTCCGTGGTGTCCAAGTGCGAGAGTTGGGCGAGCTGATGGTCTTGGTGTTGGCCAAAAGCGTGTTCATCGGGCACATACGCGATTGGGCGTACGCCGAAACACCGGAGGGAGACTGTTCCAATCTCTTGAACTTCATCCCATCTCTCTCTCCACAAAACCACCAATTTGAGGGGGCTTTGAGCATCTGGCTAAATAATTGCGGGGTAGCTTTCCGAGAACTGAAAAATTCTGGCCTGTCTCCTCTATCGTTCACAATTCCGTCCGGTCATAGGCTTAATCCCTACGAAAATCTGGTGGGAAAGGTCCTTGAGGGTATACGGAACTCGCGAATTTTGGGAATGTCCAGGACCCTGCGATGCCAATACATAATATTCGGTGACGATGGTGGGAAGGAGTTAGCATCGCGATTAAATGCCGAATTTTTCCCCGCAAAAGATTCTATCACTTTGGCAGAGCTAATTTTGCAAACAGCTTTTGGTGGCGAGTGCCAGGAAATCCTTGTGGCCACCGGGATCAATGATATAAGAACTGAGATCCCCATTGCTGATGCGAAAAAAGCGCTCATGAAAATCGCCAACCATCTCAAACAATTCGGTTTTAGGACAATTTTCATTCCGCCAGCCTTCCATGTTGGTAAGGAAAAGGGTCATGAAAAATATCTGGACATGTTGGACACACTTCCCTTCTATGGAAGAGTGACGGTGGCGTTAATGAAAAAACGGCGTTCCTATGCGGAATTGACGCGCCATGGGGCGGCCGAAAACAAGGCCATGGTGGACCAGAATGGAGGGCTTAAGGGTCCTGGCATTATGGCCTCGATTCGATTTCTGCAGGGTGTTTTTCACATGAAATGTCCCTTGAAAGAAGTGGCCTCACCAAGGTCGGTCAGCTCAAGTTCTGAGGGGAACGCGGAACGGCCCTCCATGTCGTTTAATCCGCTGGTTCCGCCTCCGATTCCGCAACGAGGCCGTCCGCGGTCCCAATCATACCGTGGGCCGAGTGGCTATAACCAATTCGGGGGTCCGGGATCCACAGTCCGACAGTTTGGCCATAATTGGCGAGGACACGGACAGCCAAAACGGGGTCGCTTTTACTAGGATTTTCGGATCTTATTGAGATTTTTTTATGTTTGACCTCTTTTTATAATTCATTTCATTTTCAATTTGGATTTATTAATTGGACTCATTTCATGCATTTTATCCTCAGACCATATCCCAGACATTTTTCATATTTATTGTTCACTATTTCTTTAAATTTTAATTGCTAATTTAATTCATTTTGCATAATTTGATTGAATAAAAATTATTTTTACAAATCGTCCATTTTTTGGGGTGAAATTCGGGGCCGGTTCTTTTCCCTCCCTCTCCTCCTCTCCCACAGGAATTCTCTCGCCGATGCTCTGCTCGTCTTCGGGTGCTTTGGTCCGCCTTCGTTGTTCGCCGTCTGGAGTTCGGCTGGTTGGTCCGCGGGGAGGTGCGCGTTTTCTTGAAGTTTCGCCGCTCGGAGCTCGGCTGATCGGACCGGGGGGATGTCAGACGAGAGCACAATTTTTGAATTTCCCGCCCATTTTCCGACGCTCCCATTTTTACACGTATGATCATTTTTCCACGGCCTTTAAATATGCATTTTCCCCTATTATTCAATCATCATTTTTCATTCGCAAATATAATTTTGTGCGATAAAAATTACAACTCTCTTCCTCTCTTATATTTGGAAATCCAAGTTCGAAAGAACACGGATATTTATTGATTTTTATTTGCATTATTCGCATTTTCATAGATTGCCTGCTTTGTTCCCCAATAGGGAATTTGGATTATAAGATTTTCCTCCCCCAATCGACCCGAAAAGTCGTGCTCGATCACCGTTCTTATTCTCCTCCTCCTTACCTTAGTTACTTTTCTACCCTGGACACTGTCCTTCTTTCTCTCCCCCCTTTCCTACCCTCGATCATGTTTCCTACTATCTACTCCCCCTCCCTTTTTTCTACTCCAATCACCGTCCTTCCTTCTCTCTCCCCTCTTCTACCCCGGTCACCGATCACCGACCTCCCGGCTGCGATATGCTCAGCTGGCTGCCGTGCACCACCGGTTGGCTCCTTTCGGGCCTCTGCTTCTCTCCGAACTCTTCCCGACTGTGTGTCCGGCTCCCGTACTGTTCCGCCCACTGGGCCCTGTCCACCTCCTCCATCCCAAAACTCGTTTCGTTTGCCTTTGCTCTTTGTCTTCTCGGGCGCTGTTCCTCTCGCTCTTCCCCCGGGGCCCTTTTCCCCGCAAAGTCTTCTCTGGACACCGTCGTGTATTCTCCCACCGCTCCGGGGCCTTCCGGCAATCGGATCTGCGGAGTCGGACGGTGTCGTGGGACTGGCGTGGTGCTCTTTGGTCCGAACTCGTCCCTGGTCACCGTGCTCTGCTCCAGCCGGGTCCCCTGGGCCGGGACCAGGATTCCCGACTCGGCCGGCACTCTCCGCTCCACCCTGTCCCCCCTCTGCTGCTGGTGCCGTACATATTCCGTCCGGTTCACGGTCCCCAGCTCGCCCATGCTCCCTTCACTCTGCAACTCCTTGGGGTTTGGACTTTGAACTTTGGCCAATGACACCTTAAAATGGTCCGAGTCCGCCGGTCTCCGGGCCTCCGCCCGTTCGCCCCGCTTCGGCCCGAACTCGGCCCTTTGTTGGGTTTCCTGCGCAAATGGTCCTTGGCCCTTCAGAATGTCCGACTCCCTTGGCCGTATCTGTGCCACTCTTTCTCCGCCTCTGTGTGCATATTCGTCCCTATTTACGCTCGAATTGGCCATCGGTCCTTCGCCCTGGAATGCCATATTGGTCTCTTCCTCATCCTTCTTTCATCCTCTCCCCCCCCCCACATACCTTCCAAATGTCGGACTCGCCCAGTCTCTTCGTCTCGTGCCGATCACCCCGTTTGCCCTCGATGGAGTATTCCTCTCTGTTCACGCTCTTCCCCTCCATCACTCCGTCTGTCTGAATTCGATCACTGATCATTCCGATCATTTGCTTGCCCTCCCCGATCACTGAGCAGTCACTTTGGTCCTTTTGCCTTCTCACCTTCCAAATCTCCGAAGTTCCATGGGGTTTGGCATCGAATCTGTCTCCCTTCTTGGCCCCGAATTCGGACCTTTTGCTTGTCTCCATCCGAAATGAGCCATCTCCGCGCAATAACTCCGCTCCTTCGTCCGTCGGCATTTTATGCCTTTGGCGCTCTGTCAATTCCTTATGGGCAAACTCAGTGTGATGGATGCTGAGCGGAGGAGTGTTAGCGGAGTCGGGGTCAAGCTGAACAAAGGGGTGATCATCAGGAGAGAGCGATCAGGAGGATCGGAAGATGGAAATGATCAGAGGGAGGATAATCGGGGAAGGAAGGAGTAAGTGATCGGGGGAAGGGAATGAATCTTATCAGGGGATAGAGAAAGTGATCGGGGAGTTGTGATTTGTCAGAACCCCCACTGACATCAAAGAAGGGTGTCGACTGGTCCCTTCGGCTCCGGACCACCGGGTACCGTTCACCCTGCTTGCCCTCGATGGAGTACTCGTCTCTGTTGACAGTGCCTTCCATGCCCACCGTGCCTTCTCGGCCCCACATTTCTGCCGTTTCTGGTCTCCTTGTCTGATAACGGTCTCCTGGGCCCTTTTCGCCGTACTCTCTTCTGGCCACACTCTCTCCCTCCATCCGGCCCTCTCCCCGTAGTATTTCCGACTCCTTTGGTCGTCTCGCCTCCGCTCTCTCACCTCTGCCCTTCTCACCGTACTCTCGTCTGGCCACACTCTCTCCCTCCATCCGGCCCTCTCCCCGTAGTATTTCCGACTCCTTTGGCCGTCTCGCCTCCGCTCTCTCGCCTCTGCCCTTTTCGCCGTACTCTCTTCTGGCCACACTCTCTCCNTGGAGGATGTGGGGACTGGGGGGATGGGGAGCCGGAACGGAAGCGACTGACGAGGGCCAGGAGCAGCAGGGGACGGCAACGCAACAATGCTGTGGGACAGGATGAGCCCGGAGGGGGAAGGGGCCGATCAGTGATCAGATCACCAAATCCCGATCAGATCCACCCAATTGACCCAACTGGCTGATCAGCATCCCTTATCTGCTCATTTGGGCCTATATCCCTTCTCGCTTATACAACGCAATAATAATTTTAGACAAGTTGCTACATACCAACGAATGGTGGGGAGGGTAGAGGAGAGTAAGGGCTTTTTCTTGGTGAACACACCAATTACGACGAATGACATGGCCCATCCGGCCCTCTCCCCGTAGTATTTCCGACTCCTTTGGCCGTCTCGCCTCTGCTCTCTCGCCTCTGCCCTTTTCGCCGTACTCTCTTCTGGCCACACTCTCTCCCTCCATCCGGCCCTCTCCCCGTAGTATTTCCGATTCCTTTGGCCGTCTTGCCTCCGCTCTCTCGCCCCTCTCTCCCCTGTATGCACTTCTGCTTACCGTACTCCCTTCCGCCGGTCCTTCCCTCTGATCGGGATACTGTATCTACCTGATACCATAACCTTCCCTCAAACCTTCCAAATTTCCGATTCCATCGGTCTCCGGGCCTCCACCCTTTCGCCCTTCTTGGCTCCGAACTCGGCCCTTTGTTGGGTTTCCCGCGCGAATTCCCCTTCGCCCTTCAGAATGTCCGACTCCCTCGGCCTTGTCATCGGGTACCGCTCACCCCTTCCGGCCTTTCCGTACTCCTCCTGATTCACGGTTCGTCCCTCCATTGGGCCATCACCGGTCTGAATTCGGCCAAATGTTTATTTTTCGGTTATTTGCCCAATGATCAGTTCCGATCATCTCCTCCCCTCTCTTATTCGGTCATTCTTTTCTCTTCCGATCAGCTCCTTCTCCTCTCTTGTGCTGATCAGTTCCTTTCCTTCCCTTCTCCTCCTCCCTTCCCCGAAATTTCCCCTTTCCCCTGCCCTTACTGACTCTGAACAGTTCCGAATCCGTCGGTCTCATCGGCGCTGCTCTCTCCCCACTCTTCGGCCCGTAATCGCTCAAAGTGCTCGTTTCTCGCTGGAATCCGCTTCCATAATCGGCAAGCAGCGGCGCGTTCTCCCGGGGCCGGAAGGGCTCTGTCTTTTGGCCCCGTTCCCTTTGCGCGTACTCCGATCGGCTCACCGTGGTCCCCTCGAACTGTCCTTCTCTCTGTGCCAGTAAAACATTCATTCCGATCAGCTTCTTTCCATCACTCATCCCTTTACTCCTTTCAATCCTCTTATATCCCCGATCATTGCTTACTTCCGATCACTTTCCCTTCCCCCCCCCATCTCCTCACCTTCCACAGATCCGATGTCCTGGGCCTGCTCGCCTGCGCCCTCTCCCCCGCCCCCTTCTGGCCATATTCCATCCGATTCACCGTCGTCGCCTTTTCCGTCGTCCCTGCCCCTCCGAACAGTGCCTCTCGGCCCCCGTCCCCTTGCGGTGCTCGTGCCACTCTCCTCGTGGCTCCGCCGCCATTCCGCAGGGCCCTTTCGCTCTCCTCCCTGTACGTGCTGCGCATCCCCAACTCCGTTGTGTTTGCCGCCCCTCCGAGTTCAATCTGTTCACCACCATCATCATCTTCTTCTTCTTCTCTGTTCATCTTCCCTCTCCCTCCTTTACCTGCGAGTTCTGTGCCCTTTTCTTCAGTGCTGCCGATGTGACAAATGTGCTTCGGGCATTGTTGCCACCAGCGGCGGCTGGACGGAGCTCATCGTTTCGTTGAGCAAAGGCCTAACAACGGGAAGNCCTCCCCCCCCCCCTCCCCCAATTCCCCTCTCACCTTCCTGAAGAATTGTCCCTCTCCTCCGATCGGCAACACTCCTCCGCCCTCCTGGCGATGGTGGTGGTTGGAGTCACGGTTGAAGGGACATTGGTGCCGACTGCGCAAACGGAAAATGATAATTTGGGGGAGGAGGGGGGGATGATGGAATGATGGGATCAACAGACTACTCACCCGCAAGTGCAAATCTCGCAGATGCACTGGGGACTGTGGACCATTTTGCTGAAAGAAATGGAAAAGGAGAGTGAGGAAGAGGATGGAGATGGCCAGAGGACAGAGGAGCAAAGTGAAAATCGAAGGTCAAGGGGAAGAAATTGGAGTTGGCTGACATGAGTAGATGGGGGAGGGGGAACCCCTTGGCCAATTGGGCCCAATCCGCGCAAATTGGCACTTGGCCCTTCGAAGTGTTGGTCAGCTTAGCTTAGACCAAAGGCAATGCCGGAGGGCAAAAGCGAGGGGAAGAGGGAATTGAAGGAAGGGAAGGGCACATTCCATGCTTCATTCCCTCCCCTCGCCTCCCCCCACCTCATGGACTGACTCCTTCCCTCCCCCCATGGAATGAATGAGTCCACTGCGACTGGCACTCTTCTGACTGAGCTTAGGGCATCCATTGGCCCTTGCGGGGAAGAGAAATGAAGAAAATTGTCGTCCGAAGGGTGCCATTGCTTGCCACCGCCCCTCCCCTTCCTCTCACCCTCATCCATTCACATGCAATTTCCTTTATGTGCGACAAAAATGGGCCAAAAAGTGAGAAAAAGTAAGGTGAGGAAAACAGAAGGAGAGCGAAAAGAGAGAGAGAAGAGAGCGAGAATAGAGAGAGAGAGAGAGAGAGAAGAGAGAGAGAGAGAGAGGAGAGGGAGAAAGGACGAAAAATAGGGGAAAGGGGTGAATGGGATCCCCGAGATACTTATTCATCACCCGCATCCATCTCCATCTTCCTCCTCTTCATCCGTTGGCTCTGTTCTTGTCCTCTGTCTATGCGCAACATACACAGGGAAGGGGGGGAATGTGTACGTGGAATGGGTGGAATAATGACGGCCAATTGGGGTGGCGGGGCCATCCCCCGGGACCAACTAACCAATCTGCTCCTGTCCCTTCCTTTCCTATTTTCTCCTTTCTCTCGAGAAAATCAATTCAACAAAAACAAATGGGTCCTTGTCCTGCTGGGCCATGTCATTCGTCGTAATTGGTGTGTTCACCAAGAAAAAGCCCTTACTCTCCTCTACCCTCCCCACCATTCGTTGGTATGTAGCAACTTGTCTAAAATTATTATTGCGTTGTATAAGCGAGAAGGGATATAGGCCCAAATGAGCAGATAAGGGATGCTGATCAGCCAGTTGGGTCAATTGGGTGGATCTGATCGGGATTTGGTGATCTGATCACTGATCGGCCCCTTCCCCCTCCGGGCTCATCCTGTCCCACAGCATTGTTGCGTTGCCGTCCCCTGCTGCTCCTGGCCCTCGTCAGTCGCTTCCGTTCCGGCTCCCCATCCCCCCAGTCCCCACATCCTCCAGCTCCGTCCCTTCGTCCGCTCTTTGCCCTCCTCGTCCCCTTTGCAGCACAGTTCCGGCCCCGTCCTCGTCCGGTCCCCCACCGTTCCGTCCGTTTGTGCCGCCGCCACCAATCTCCGACTCAGCTCCCGGAACACTTCGTGCACATTCTGCCCCGACTTGGCACTGGTCTCCATGAAGCCGATGTTGTACGCCTTTACCGACAGATTCGATGGTGGAACGAATGAATCTCCCCGGGTCCCACCCACTCTTGGATCCTACGCTTCCCTCCTCTCCCCAATGTTCCGGATTCCAACCCCTTCCTTCCCCTCCCGCTCTCCCCTTCTTCCCCAATCCTTCTTTCTCTACTCATCAGTTCCCCTTCGACTGTTCCCGTCCGGATCCGGACCTTGGCCAGTTGGCGTCCCTCCTCCGCCCGGACCCTCCGCTGGTGCCCCAGGTCCGTCTTGTTGCCCACCAGCATCAGCTCCACACTTTCCTTGGCGTACTCCTTCACCTGGGCCAGCCAATCCTTCAACACCCAATCACAATAATTCCCTTCCGTTTTTCTTGCCCGGCCATCCGAACCCGAATGTTCTCGAAACTGTTCCGATTGGTCACATCGTACACCAGCAACAGGGCGTCCGCGTCGCGGTAATAAGTGGATGTCAAACTGCGGAACCGTTCTTGGCCCGCCGTGTCCCACACCTTGACTGGTCGATCATCCGGTGTGGCTGTTGATCCATCCCTTGGCCAACCTGGAGTTTCACTCTGTTCCGATCCAAATCGACCAATTTGTTCTGAA
>LDKF01000302.1:59960-76192 GCA_001026735.1 Rotylenchulus reniformis | reverse complement strand
GAGGATTGGGATTGTTGTTGGGCATTTATCGATGACTACCAAGGCCGCTGTTTACCATGCGGCAGCCAGTCATCGGCGGAAAGTGTTCAGTCGTCTTGATCTTTCGTTTTGAGCATTCGCTCTTTTCGTTTTAAAGTTCATTTTGTGCATATCAAACATCACTTTTTGTTTTTTTCCCTTTCTTCATTCATTTAGGATAAATTGATACTATGAAAATCCAAATTGTAAGGACCATCGGAATTTTTTAGAATTGGACAAAAATTATTAAAAAATTTAAAAAATTTCAAATTGTGAGTATCCGTGAGTAGTTGTGTTCAAGACACAAATTTTTCTAAGATCCGAGAGTCGAGATAAATACTTGATCCCGAGACTCTATACCGTGACTTTTTAGATTTTTACAAAATTCTTCCGTAAATTCACTTTAATAAATCATCATGTTATTAAGGTGCAAAATTATTATGCAACTTTTAAAAATCTGCATATTGTCTTTATAATTTTATCTAATTTAGGGAAAATTTAGAACAAAAAAATTATGGTTGAAATTTTCATCAAAAATCCAGAATTATTTTAAAACTTCAGAGAAATCAAGTTTTCCGTGTTAAAACAATTATTAATTTTTACTCTTAAGGGCATATAGTTTTTAATTTTTAAAAAATTGCTCATACATAGCAAGGAGTGGGATGAAAAGCTCTCGAAAAATTTTCCGAAAAAAATTGTACCGTAAATGAAACAATAGTCGAATTGTCGAAAACCGGATTATTTCAAAATCTTATACGCCTGTGAATTTTCGAAATTTTTTAAAATTTTCATAAGCCAGAGGTACGGTGGTCTATGTTCAATAATAAGCTTGAAAATAGCCTTGAATTTCTCACATTTGACCTCATGAATGACCACCGAAAAATGTTCTTGAGATCATAAAATAGGTCATAAAATTAGCTTCAAAGATCAATTTCTAATAAAAACATGCTGATGTTCAAAAAAATTTTCCGGCGATCCATAGTCGGGCCCATCGGCACCTTGGAAGCTGAGTAGTTTGAACTTGGATTATGTCTTGAAATTGCATTAAACAACCAAATAAAAAAATTAAAATAAACTTTAAAAATAGTTTATTGTACTGCTTGAGCAAAAATTTGTATTTTTATGTTATATTTAATAAAATTTTCGGGCATTTATTGGGCTCGCGGAAAAAGCATCACCAGAAGTGGGCTTACTTCAACAAACTCGCCGTTCCTATTAGCGCACCTAGGCGGTGGCTAATAGAAGATCTATATTCCTATTAGTGAACCCAGGCGGTTACTAATAGAAGGGATCGCGCTTCTATTTGAACAGCTAGGTGCTGTCAATAGATCTACCAAGCGCAACCGATCGCTATCGCAGCTGGTTAGCAAAGATCGGCTTCATGTCACATCGCCGATGGATGTCAACACTGGAAAAGTTGGAAAAGGGCCTGGACCCTACACACCGGAAATGTCATGGGAGTCGTGGGCTGAACGGTTCGAGTTCTTCATCAAGTTGAGGAAAATCACCGATGAGGACACCAAAAAGCTGTTATTCTTCACCGAAATTGGAGCGGTGTATGACGAGCTTAGACGGATGGCCCAGCCAGACGATGTCAGAACCATGGCATTGAAGGAGATCAAGGCGTTGATGGCAGAGCGATACGGCGAGGTTAAGAGTTTGGCAGCAAAAAGGCATGAGCTGTTCTCCTCCAACAAGGGACATTATCGATCCGTGATTTGTCGATCGAGCTGCGGAGTCTCATCGCCAAGGCAGAATGGGATAGGAACATGTGCCTGTGCGCCCTGTTCATCAATGGAATTCGGAGTGATCCGATCAGAGAAGAGTTGATCAAGAAGGGCGACAGCGACCTGAAATTCAAGGATGCTGTGGAAACGGCAGTTCTTTCGGAGCAATCCGAGCTGGATGCGTGTGCCATTAGGGCGAATGGAGCATCGCAGTCGGAGGTGGCCAAGGTTGTGGCACCACGAGCACGAGGCGGGAAGCCGACGGGGAAGTGCTACAATTGTGGAGAGTCGAACCATTGGACCAAGAACTGCCCGCACCGATCTGAAAAGTACAACAATTGCGGAAAGTTCGGTCATGGTGCGAAAGATTGCCGTAGTAATGGAAAGGGGAAACCGGCAAATGAGAAAAAGTCATGGAAAAAGGGCTATAAAAAGGTCGGGCAAGTGGAAAACTGCAATGTGATCAGTGTCAGCAAGCAGCCAGAAGTGAACCTTGTTGCGGTACCACCGGCACACATTGATCTGGAGATGAATGGCGTGACAATTCCATTCGAACTGGACACCGGTGCGGATGTTTCACTGATGAACATGAAGCATTGGGCGCTGATTGGGAAGTTGAAGCTGTAGCAAATGGAAACCGAACTCCGAGCTTACGGCGGGACACCCATTGCAGGAATAAAAGGAGTCGTAAATGTGGATGTGGGATGCGGAAAGCAAAAGAGAAAGGCGATGATACATATCGTGGACGATCCAGGGAAGAATTTGTGCGGAAGGGACCTGATCCGAGAGCTGAAAATCGACCTGAATGCGGCTTTTCGAGTGCAAGCAATCGACAAGAGCACCAACCCGAAGTTGGGAAATCTTTTGGACCAATTTTCGGATGTGTTCAAGGACGGATTAGGCCAATTCAAAAAGGTAGTGTTGTTGAAGTTCAAGGAAGGTGCTCAACCGAAAAGATGCAAGTCGCGACCGATCCCATATGCCTTGAAGCCCGCGAGGAAGTCTTGGACAAATGGCAGAAGGAAGGAGCACTCGGGCCTATTTCACATTCCGAGTGGTCAACTCCTCTGGTCATCGTTCCGAAACCGGGCAACAAAATCCGTCTCTGCTGCGACTATAAGGTCACCGTCAATCCCTGCCTGGACATCCATCAGTACCCGATCCCGCGCCCAGAAGAGCTGTTCAGTTCGCTCAATGGTGGTGACACGTTCTCCAAAATCGACCTGAAGGAGGCGTATCTGCAGTTGCCATTGGACACGGAGGCCAAGAAATGTCTAGCGATCACCATACACAAGGGGTTATTCGCCTTCACACGCATGCCTTATGGTGTTGCGTCGGCCCCAGCGATCTTCCAACAGACAATGGAGGACATACTTCAGGGAATCGATGGAGTGATCGTATATTTAGACGACATTTTGGTCACGGCCCCGACGGATGAGCAACATCTGCAAAGGCTCCAAGCAGTTTTGGCTCGACTTCGAGAAAATGGATTGCGAGTTAAGAAGGAGAAATGTGCATTTCTGCAGGACAAAATCACATATTTGTGGCATGATATCGACCGAAAAGGGATCCGAGCATCAGCAGAAAAGGTCAAGGGCATCCAGGAAATGCCTGTGCCAAAGAATTTGAAAGAGGTGGAATCATTTCTTGGAATGGTCAACTACTACAGCAGGTTCGTGCCGGGAATGGCATCAATGGTTGAGCCATTGAATGAGCTTCGGCGGAAGGAACAGAGTTGGCATTGGGGGAAGCCGCAACAAAAGGCCTTCGAGCAGACCAAAAAGGAACTGATGTCGGATAAAATCTTGGTGCATTACGACGCGAGTAAGCCTTTGTTCCGACGCATCGGACTACGGGATGGGTGCAGTTTTGTTCCATCGGGATCCAAAGTCAGGCCTTGAAGGTGTCATCGCATTTGCATCGAAGACCCTGAACCCAGCCGAAAGGAACTATACACAAATTGAGAAAGAAGCCCGTGCAATTATCTACGGTGTGGAGAAATTCAAGCAGTATCTCTACGGCAGGAAGTTCGTCCTTTGGACTGACCATGAGCCGCTCAAAAAGATCTACGGACCAAAAGGCGAGATGCCTGTGGTAGCGGCACGGAGACTGCACCGATGGGGACTGATCTTGATGAATTTTGATTATGAGATCGAGTACAAGTCGACCAAAGAGTTCGGCAATGCTGATGGATTATCAAGGTTGCCTTGCCCAGACTCAGGAGCAGAGGACCTGGAGAGCAGAGAGGTGCATCAAATCCAGGAACAGACAATCGCATCCTTGCCCGTCACCGTCGAAATGAAAAAATTTTGCAGCTCATCCACACTGCCCATCCTGGAATAGTTCGGATGAAAGCTTTGGCAAGGCAGAAGGTGTGGTGGCCGAAAATCGACGGGAACATCGAAGCGATCCGGAAAAATTGCGAAATTTGTCAACAAAATGCGCCGGAAGAGCGCAAAATTCCACTCCATCCATGGGAAGTGCCAGAAAGGCCATGGCAGAGAGTCCATGTGGATTTTTGCGGGCCATTTTGGGACCACATGTGGTTCATCATGGTGGACGCCAAGACGAAATGGCCGGAAGCTGTGAAGCTGAAAAGAACCGATGTGAAGACAGTGCTCGAAGAAATGCGGAAAATATCCTCGACACATGGACTCCCAGAACAAATTGTGAGTGACAACGGACCACAGTTCACGTCCGAAGAATGGAAGGATTACTGCCAAACCCGAGGAATTGTCCATACTCTGACGCCACCGTATCACCCGCAAAGCAATGGAGAAGCTGAGCGGTATGTCCAGTCCTTCAAACAAGCAATGCTTCGCCAAAAGGAAGGAGGAGTCCGCGTTGATGTGACCATGTACCAGGTCTTGGGTATTTATCGCATCACACCGCATTCGGCCACGGGACTTTCACCAGCCGAGATGATGTTCGGACGCCGCACCCGGTCCTTGCTGGATTTGGTGAAACCAGATAGCGATGATCGACCAGTTCGAGATAGTTCGGCGCACGTGGACAAATACCGGGATAGGATGAAAAGGAATTTTGACCGGAAGACCCGGGATAAAGAACTGGAAGTGGGTTAAAATGTTTTTGCCAGGAATTACCGCGATGGAAGCAAGTGGATTCCGGGAAAGGAGATAAAATGTCTAGGTGACACACTTTTCCTCGTGCGGACTTTGAGGGGAATTTGGAGGCGACATGCTGATCAGCTTCGAAAGGACTACACGCTGATCGAGCAGGACGTGGACAGTTCGGAAGATGAGGACGCAGATCCGCCGGTTCCACCCGTCAAGCAAGATCAGCAGCAGAGAGCAGACGAGCCGGAAGAGCCAGTGTTTGTGACGCCACCGCAAGTCCTGCCTGCTGTTGAACTCCGACGATCGAGGCGCGAGAGGAAGCCTACTAAGATCTTTGATCCGAGCTGATGGGCTTCATCTTCTCGAAGGAAGGAGGGATGTTGTGTATTGGCACGATTGCCTCTGACCAATCGATTTTTCCCTCCCCTCGTTCCTCCCCCTCTTTGACCAATCCCCTCTATATAAGTTGACCCGTTTCCCCATAATTCACCATTCTCTAGATCAGTCCCATTTTGTGTGCTCATATTATTTCCCTTGCTCCGTTTGAATAATAAATATTCTTCATTGATTCTTGTACGAACACAACATCAATTTATCCCAAATGAATGAAGAAAAGGAAAAAACAAAAAGTGATGTTTGATATGCACAAAATGAACTTTAAAACGAAAAGAGCGAATGCTCAAAACGAAAGATCAAGACGACTGAACACTTTCCGCCGATGACTGGCTGCCGCATGGTAAACAGCGGCCTTGGTAGTCATCGATAAATGCCCAACAACAATCCCAATCCTCACAGCTATCCGGGTCCGTGCGTCCAGAGCACACAGCGCCTCTGGTGCCTGAAATTTGGGAAATGCCAAAAGGATAAATTGGCGAGCATTTCACGAGATGTGCCGGTGGATTCGGTGGAGACGCCGGATTGGACAACGTTGCGATGGAGGAGAGCCACTGTCAGAAGAATGAAAAAAGCAAAGAAAGTGCGCAGGAAAACGGAGGACATTTTAGGGAATTTTGGTTGTGGGATTCAAATGAAAATGAGAGTGGAGTGATGATTTAGTATCTGTTGCTGGGTGCTTTTATAGTGAAATTATAGGCAGAAAGTTGATCGATCGGTCCAAAATCGGCACCAAAAATGGAGAGTGCATGCTCGAGCACCCTTTTTGGCACTTCCCCATATGAATATGATCCATGGATAGCAGGTGGTTTTTGTAATAGGCTGATTCTCTTAGTTGGGTACATGATTATTGGGTACATGATTGGGTACATGGGTAGTTGGGTACATGATTATGGCGCTAAATGGTATTGACCTTTTTGGGTCACGGCCATTTTTCTGACAATTCTTTGTTCAATCGCTGTTCGGTACGCAGAATTTACTAATCTGAATTAGCCACGCCAATTTTTCTTCCATTATTGAAAATTTTGGACATGGCCAAAATAGAATGCAATTCCTTCCATCTTTCCATTTTTACCTCTTACCCTTATTAGTTTTCCCCTCATTCCTCTTTTTTTATTAGGTATCTGGACAATTTGGGCACCATGAAAAAACAGACACCAAAAATTTGCTAGCACAAACTAGAGAGCGGACAATTGGTACCGAGAAATAGAGCCCTAAGTTTCTAATCGGCACCCTCTGAAAAATTAGCACTGACTTATCTTAANTGGATAGCAGGTGGTTTTTGTAATAGGCTGATTCTCTTAGTTGGGTACATGATTATTGGGTACATGATTGGGTACATGGGTAGTTGGGTACATGATTATGGCGCTAAATGGTATTGACCTTTTTGGGTCACGGCCATTTTTCTGACAATTCTTTGTTCAATCGCTGTTCGGTACGCAGAATTTACTAATCTGAATTAGCCACGCCAATTTTTCTTCCATTATTGAAAATTTTGGACATGGCCAAAATAGAATGCAATTCCTTCCATCTTTCCATTTTTACCTCCTACTCTTTAGGTATTCCCCTCTTTCTTTTTTTAATAGGTATATATGTTGTAGCCGATTCTGCATTTTCAGCCGAATGCGCATTCGGCTAGCCGATTCTGCATCGGTGAACCAAACATTTGCCAAACATGGGGGTCAAATAGTTTGAAACCCAAAACCAAATGTCCAAACCGTTTGTTTGGGGGGTCTACAACATATTCTCGACTTTTGGTTTTGGGTTTCAAACCATTTTACCCCCATGTTTGGCAATGTTTGGTTCACCGATGCAGAATCGGCTAAAATGCAGAATCGGCTACAACATTTATATATATATATATATTAAAAAATTGAAGGCACCTTCTTCTACATTTTACTTGAATCTTTCAGCCTAATATCAATTTCTTAAAAATTTTATTTGCTAGTGGTGAATTTTTGGTGACTAATTGTCGCCAATTTAGACTGGTGCCGCACTGACAAAAAAATACGACAATTCGAAACCAAAAAGGTAAAAAGTCGAGTCGTAACCAGTGTTGTCAATGATCCTCATTTTTCAAAATGATCTGATCCTGATCTGATCCTGGATGTTGGATCATCAAAAATGATCTGATCTGATCTGATCCGACCCCCTGGATCAGGATCAGATCAGATCAGATCACGTCAGATCATGATCTGGATCAGATCAGATCAGATCACCAGGATCATGATCCAAAAATTTTTTTTTCTTTTTTTCCATATTTCAAAAAAAAATTTTTTAAATCCTTTATTGCTCCAAAAACAAAATCCATAACCTTTTACATTCAGACTTTCTTATGATAATCATTGATGTAAATCATTATTTTTCGATTTCTATGCCGTGCCGTATTCAGTCCAGCGATGCTAAAGACACGTTAGATCGGTGCTCCAGTAGCAGGACAAAAAATTTTTTTAATTTTTTAAAAATGAAATACTATTGTTTTATTTGTGGTCATACATCTAAAAAAATTTGAACCTTGCAAGACTAAAAGTATAAAAATCATAAGCTGGGCACTGACCTTTTTCGTGCCGGCTTGGAATTTTATAAATTTGTTATAATTAAAAAAACTAAATTTTAATTGAAAGAGGGGAGGAATTAGGATTTGGTCTGATGAAAAATTTTCAACAGGGTCGTCCCGACCAATCATGCTATCCCGAGGTGCCGACGGGAAAAAAATTTTGAATTTTAGCGTGATTTCGTTAATAAATTTGATCATTTTTACCAGAAAATTGTCAAATTTTGACTAAAAATGACCATTTTTCATAAGGGCCGCTTTTTGATAAGTGCGGTCGGAGAAAAATTTAGGAATTTTACGGTTTTTTCTTAAGAAATTTTTTATTTTTTAAAGTTTTTGAAGTAATTTCTCTGTCTTGTCACCTGAGAAAAATTTGCAATTTTGGGTTTCTTCTTTTAAGGATGTACATAAATGTTTTTATTTTTTTTGAAAAAAAAACTAAATTTTTCTTTGGATAATCGGTCGAAAATTTCATAATTTTTGCCAGAAAATTCCAAAATTTGAGTCGAAAATGACCATTTTTCAACGAAAAATTGCAAATTTTTGGATCATTTTGGATCAAATGAAAAAATGATCCAAAACATGATCTGATCCTGATCCAGAGGTTTCAAAAATGATCTGATCCTGATCTGGTCCGGGACCTTGGATCAGATCAGATCAGATCAGATCAGATCATGGATCAGATCATGGATCAGATCATCTTGGATCATGATCTGGAGGATCATTGACTACACTGGTCGGAACCTTTAATAAAAATGTTTGTCGGGGCTACAATCCAGGCCCATATCATAAGAACGAATGGCCACTTTGATATCATAAGAATCAGGCCAAATGACCTGGCCGTACGGCCTATGGAAAGTGTCAATTTGGTATCATAAGAGGGCCAGGCCGTTCTAATAGAAAAGGCCATGGCCGCCCATTTCTTATGATACCAAATCGGCCATCACAGATTTCTCAATAATTTTATAATTTTTCCCATGAATATTTTTGACGCTGAATAAAAAATTTACAAAAAATTTTGACGAAAAAAATTTTGACTTTGGTTTTTGATTTAGTCGTTTTTTGTTTGTAAAAAATTAAAAAATTTTTGACATAACGTCAAAAAGTGACGTTAGAAAAATTTTCAAAAATTTTTGGGAGAGGGCAAAATGTAAATTTATACACAAAACGGACAAGTACCGCCTTACCTATTGGCTATAATAACAATATTTAATTATAAATTGATTTTTCGGACTTCAAATTCAATCCAATTTTCTATAGAAAGATAGAGGAGAAAATTTTATAACAGGAAAAATACTTTTGGAATTTTTTCAGATTGTATTAATCCTTTTTTAAAGGATAAAAAGTGGTTGGCCGCTACTGGCGGCCCTGCCCCCGACCAGGGTCGCTTTTTTGGCGGCCTTGGCCGGTCAAACGGCCTTAGGCCTCGCTTCATATGATACTGGCCGTTTTTGACCGGCCTTGGCTGGTCAAACGGCCTGGCCGTTTGACCAAAAATGCGTGGCCGTTCTTATGATACCAAAGTGGCCTTTGGCTTCTGGCCGTTTGACCACAGGCCACTTTCTTATGATACGGGCCCCAGAAGGGATTAATGATCTATAGCAGAAAGAAGAGGTTAAAAAAATATTTTTATTTATTGCGTTACACTTGAATAAGATACTGTCTTCTGGGGGGCCCCTTCATTTCATATAAATTTATTTCCTATAATTTTTATTTCATATAATTTTTATTTCCTATAATTTTTATTTCATATAAATTCATTTCATATAAAAGAAGAAAAATGTTCATTTCACATAAAAATTTTTAACCTACCTCGGATTTTCTATCGTTACCCGGCTATCTACGGCAGCCATGGAGGGCTTAGGCCAAAAGCCATGTTCAATAGGTGCGAATAAAAAATTTTGCATTTAAAAATCAAAAATCATCCAGCCTGCACCTATTGAACAGTCCTCCTTTAATTTTTTCCTAATTTTATGTGAAATGAACATTTTTCTTCTTTTATATATATATATATATATAATTTTTTTTATAATTTGACAGTGAATGACAATTGTAGGGAAGACTTTATGTTAGACCTCGTTAGACAAAACTATAAAAGAGAAAGTTGTGCAGAACTTTAAGCTCTAGTTTTTGGCCTTTTCAGTTTTTCGAATTTTTCTGAAAAATTGTAATTTTTCGAAAAATTGAAAATTATGTTTTTTTCGAACTGGGTTATTTCAATTGAATGTGCATGTCCTTTTTACTAATTTCTTTTAAAAAATTGGAATAATTCAAAAAGTTGCCTATTCAGGGGTCTTTGGAAACATATTTTAGATGGCCTTCCCATTCTAGGTAAATATTTTGCTACCTATTCATCTTAATAGGCTCAAATTCAGATCGGCTATAAAATTTATGCATATGTTTCTTCTTTTATACATCCATATTTTTCACTTATTTTTCTAATTTTCCCGACGATTTTTTCAATAAATAAAATTATCGATTTGACCAAAAAATCTGAAAAATTGCGAATAATAAATACATTTTCAGAACATCAACCGCAGCTCTTCTTCCTTTGCTGCTTCCTGAACAAATCGCTGGATGTGTTTAAGCCTAGCCACTTCTCCGCCCATTGTCCCTGATCATATAAAATTACCACCCTAATAGCCCTTCTTCACTCTTAAATTGTGACTTCGCCTTGGAAGGGATTTCTTTTTGTCAAAAAATGATCTACGGATTTTGATCTTGCCATAATTTTTTGCATCTTACTCAAGTGTAACGCAATAAATTCCACAGGATTTTTGCGCTGATTTTACAATTAACTAGGAGAAAATTGATTTTTATGGCATATTAGCGTGGAATCATTAAATTTTACTACAAAATTATTTTACTAAAAATTTGTGGAATTTTATATTAATTAAAAAATAAAAAATAAAATTTCAAAAAATTCTAAAACTTAAAATCGAAAGTCATTAAATTTTATAATTTTTTAGAATGAGAAAATACGCTATTTCTAAAAAAATCCTAAGTTCTTCTAAAATGATCATTCCATGGGGTATTATATATATTTTGATAGTTTTTGGTTTTTAAACTCGTAATCGGATTTTTTTTCTAATCCTATCATAACCTGGAACAGAAAATTCATTATCGAGCTAAGTTCCTGACCGGTTTCGTTAAAACCTACAAACACTAGTTAGCATTTGTATGGCTCTTTTTAGTTTTAATCTGAAATTTTTCGCAAAAAAGCGTTAAGAGAATCGGCTAAATAAATATATCGATAGAATCGACTAATTAAATGAAATCGACTAAATATTTGCATTCTTGGTGCAAACTGCAAAGAGATTTGAAATAAATTCTACAAACTTTTAAAAGATCTAAATTTTATATAAAAATAATAATTATTATATTAATAAGAAAAAATTTTCATATATAGAAAGACATTGGATTGATAATAAAAATGAGAAAAACGCATTTTTATTTGAAAAATTCAGTCAACATGATAAATCATTCCATTTTTACGGAGAACGATGTGAAAATCAGTCGATTCATGCCAGCATCACATTTGTGCTGTCCGATCGCACGGTCCGTGATGTTCCCTCATCGGCATCAGATTCAAGACGGTCAACCAGCTCAGCAGCACTCGCCTTAGTTTCTGACAACTTCTCCCGGATGTCATTGATCTGGCGTTGCTTGTCATGGAATGTTGCTTAAAAATTTGATACATACATATCCCCGATCTCGAAATCTCTTAAAATTTCAATCTCGAGAATTTCAGAATAAATAAAACTATCAAATATGGAAAAATCATGGATTTTATGAAATCATACAACAAATCTGACATCAGATTCGGACTCAGCACATGTGAAAACCCCTTTGACGAGTTACAAAGTAATAAACCAGGGGGTAAACTGGAAGAGTATCCAAAAATTTCTCTGGCAGCCCCTATACGGACTTCAATAAAACTGGTTTTTAATAAACTTTTTTTCAATAAACTGGTTTTAAGAATGGGGTTTTAAATTCGTAATATTTTGTTTGTTGTCCTTATTGGGCTGCCGAAATTTTTTTGCTCGTTGGCGACCCCTTAGTGCTTCACCCTCCCCCGAAAATTTTTTGGGCTGCCGAAAAAATTTTTTGATCTCATAATAGTTAAGAAATAGGTAAGTAGATATATCTACTCTTACTCCCCAATTTTTTTTTACCAAATTAATAAATAAAATATAGAATAGATTTTCAACCTTGTTTTAAAGTGATATTATTTAAAACCAATCATTCGATTCTATATTTATACATATTTTGGATTTCCTTACTACAAAAAATAAGGATCGGTCGAAAGTCCGTCCCGAAAGGTTGAAAAATAAATACTAGATTAAACAAGCCGAGAAATAAAAATAAATCAACAAATTTTTAAGTAAAAAAGTCATCAGTGTTTGGTTAATAAATTATTAATTTTTGTGAAAATTATTGAAAATTCTAAAAAAATATAATAAAAGAACTAAGAGAATAAATGAATAATAAGGAATGAGCCGAATAAATCTTAAAACAACCAAGGTCGTCGAGCTGTTCAGCATTACCGTGTTGTTCCTGCTGAAGCTCACTTAACTCGGCGCCCACTGTTTCCAGGTCCGTGAGCATCTGCTGTGCCAACTCTCTCTCCGGACACTCCTCATCTTCCGCACGTACACGGACGACGCCAATCAGAGTGTCCATTTCTTCCATTAATTCAGCAATACTTTCCGCCTAAAAATTCAAAAAAAATTCTTATGCAAGGAAAGAGTCCAAAATCTTTAAAAAAAATCGGTAAATATGTTTTTAGCCCAAAAAATTTTCGGGGGAGGGTGAAGCACTAAGGGTTTGCCAACGAGCAAAAATTTTCCGGCAGCTTAACAGGGACAATAGAAAAATATTATGAATTTGGAACCCCATTCTTAAAAAAATGACTTTTTTAGCATAAGAAGCATTTTTATTAGATTACGGATAGGGGCTGCCAGAGAAATTTTTGGATACTTTTATAGTTTAACCCCTGGAATTTTTTAGTCTTTACCTGCTAAATTTTTTCTTACTTTTGAAGTTAAAGGGGTTTTCATATCATGAGCTGAATCCGAATTTCAAGGGCGTAGTCAGAAAAAAAATTTCGGGTGGGGGAGGGGGAGGCTGACAATGAGAGGGTCGGCGACGAGCAAAAAAAAACAAAGTTCAGAGGCCCCGACGACAGGAACCACCGGAGAAATTTTTTACTATGAATGGCTGCTTTTCATAAAAAAAATTTGATCGTTTTTTGCTTTATACTTATTTTTGTTATTAGATTCACAATGTTGACCATTTTCTTATGAAAATTGGTCATTTTTTGCAGAAATTTTCACTATATTGAGATGCCGGCGGCCCCGATAGGGGCCGCCGGAGAAATTTTCGAAATTTTAGGCAAAAGGAACAGGGGGCTCTTTTGAATTTTTTGGTAAAATTTCTTGGCATTTCGGGAGGGGGCTTAAGCCCCCAGCCTCCCCCCTGGTTTACATTTTTCAATATTTTTCGTTTTATTCAACCTTGGCACCAAATCATACATAGATTTGACGAAATCATACAACAACTCTGACATCGGATTTGAGCTCATTTTCAGCACATGTTAAAACTCCTTGGTGACTTCTAATAGTATGAGATTGCTTGTTAAATTTAGCAAAAAAAACATGCAAAAAATCCACGGGGGTAAATTGGATAAGTACCATAAAATGGTAAATTGATAATAAACCTGACCATTTTTTGCTGCTGCTCCCTTGCTTCTTCCCGACGAAGGCGCTCTCTCAGTCGACGCAGACGTTCTTGGTGCTCTCTCTCCTGACGCTCTTTTTCCTGACGTTCTCTTTCCTTACGCACTCTCGCCTGACACTCTCTTTCATGGCGCCCAGCCTCCTCTCTTTCCTTGCGCTCTTTTTCTTGGCGTTCTCTCTCCTGGCGCTCCTTCTCCCTCTTCTGTCGTCTCTGCTGTTCTTCCCTCTCCTGTTGCTCTCGTGCCTCCTTCTTGCGTCGACAGCATCTGCAGCGCCATATGGACTGGCCATTTTCGTTGATAACACAACGATCATCTCCAGTCAGTTGCCAATATTTTAAAGATGAAAGACTAAAAAACAAAAATGATTTCATAATTAAATAAATTTACGAAAGGGGGTATATATTTTTAATTTGAATTTTGAATTATTAATTTAGGTAATGTAATGACTAAAGAAAGTAAAAAAACATACTCCTTTTCATCACCACAAGTACATCTCATAATAATTGTTCTAGTAAATATATTACCCATTTGGAATAAATTAAGAGTTGTGAAAAAGAGCTAAAAATAGATTAATCACTTTTATAAATTTATTATCATTTGAAAAAATTCTACTATATTGAAAATAGGTGAGGTAGTCTGTATATGTGTTGTAACCGACATCGCATTTCAATGCGATATATTATCAGCGCAGAAAGCCAGAGAATTCCACATTTTATTTTAGCTCCTCGATTTTATGAGACGAAAGCCTGTTGTGTTAAAAGATATTGTTGTCTGATTTCTTTTTCTCTGCTCATTCGTTTTTCCTGTAGCAGATTACAATAAGGAATTCGCTTCATAAAATCGATGGTTCAAAGCATTTCTCCCGGCGCCCAATTTTTATTTTACTCATGGACATAAAAATGTTGCAATTTTTCAAAACTTTATTTGGGAATGAAATTCTATCCCATACATTTTTCGCTATTCTCTTTTTGTAAATTTTTTAAAAGTTTGAAAAATTTTAACCATACATTAACAAGGGGGTCAAGGGGGATTATTTCGTATTTCATAGGGGGTCGGGGGGCAATTTCGTACGAGGACGGGGGTTCGAAGGAAAAAGGGGAGAAAAATTGACCAAATTTTTTACGAAATAGGTCTGATTTCTCAAAATTTTCTCCGACGGCCCCTATCGAAGCCGCCGACACCCCACATTACAGTGAAACTTAAAATTTCACCATAAACTTGCCAGAAAATTGATCGAATTTTTTACGAAATTGGTTCAATTTTTAAAATTTTCTCGGAATGTAAGTAATTTCGTATGGACGGGGTTCGGAAAAAAAGGAAAGAAACGAGCATCTTTTACGAAATAGGTCTATTTTTTTCAAAATTTTCACCGGCGCGCTAACTTCTTATTCCTAATATAATTTTGCTTCAAAGAAATAGAACTCGCCTTGAACCAAAAAGTCAATTTAATACGGATAACGCCCAAATTCTCAAAATTTTCTGCAATTTTTTTTTTGCTTGTATTCAAGCTCAATTATTATTTTAAAAGCTTGTAAAATACCCGAAAACCATTTAAAAACTATATTTTTAAAGATTTTTAGCGAATTTTAGGCGATTTTGGCTATTTCGTACGAAATTTGGTCTCTGATTCCCCTAGGGGGTTAATCGTATTTCGTAAGGCCCAAAGTCTGACCCCCTCCCTGTTAATGTATGATTTGAACACTATACATAAATTTTACGTTTTAAACATGAAGCTTCTGGCAATCTCCTGGCAAATGCTTTTAGAATTGGACTAGTTACTTAAGAAAATTGATCATTTTTAAGATGTATTATTTAAAAAATCCATTGTGTGGGGTGCCGGCGGTCCCGACAGGGGCCGCCGTAGAAAATTTTGGGAATTTTGACCAGTTTCTTAAGAAAAGTGGTCATTTTTTGCATAAAATTTTCAAAATCACAAAAAAGTACAAAAAAGTACAGATGGTCAGAATAAAGTACAAATAAGTACAAAAAAGTACAGATGGTCAGAAAAAAGTACAAATCTTTAAAAAAAAGTACTTTTAAAATTTTAAAGGTTAAGACCCCTCAAAAAAAATACAAATCTTTAAAAAAGTACATCTGCGAACCCTGTGATCAATGTAGTATTTCCTTATTCTCTTTCTCTGCTCTCATACGACACAGACAGAGAAAATAATCATGGCGTAGTGTACAGCATTTGAAATTCCCGCAGAGAATGTGAAAAACGCTATTCTCTTTCTCTGATTCAACCATATTTGTACATAATCTTTGAGTTATTTCGCTTTGATAAAATAGTAAAAATCTTTAATGCTAAAAACGAAAAAATTCTCCTTTAAACTCGCTATATGAATTACGAAAAGAATAACTCGTAGTTTTGACCATTTATCGCGATTCCCAATGTAAACAGAGAATCAGAGAGCGAGCGAGACATAGCGACAGAGGAAGAGTGTGCGCCGCCATTAAGCCAGAGCGTATGCCATGCTCGCACGCGAGTCTCTACTGCTAACATATTTCATTCGTTTCTGAGGTGTTTGCGATAAAAATTGGGCGCCGATTGAATTGTTTTGAATCCTCATCTTTCGAAGCGAATCTTTCACTGAAGTGACAGAGAAATATAGGGTTGGGGTCATTTGGGCGCCGGCTATTTGGGCGCGGGGGTCATTTGGGCGCGGGCCATTTGGGCGCGGGGGTCGTTTGGGCGCGGGGGTCATTTGGGCGCGGGGGTCGTT
>LDKF01000302.1:25930-37814 GCA_001026735.1 Rotylenchulus reniformis | reverse complement strand
ATTTTCAAATTTTACCTAGCGGCCCCTATCGGGACCGTCGGCACCCCCCCCCCAATCTTTCTCTGGTCTCTATTAAAATGAATCCCGATTTCAATTCTTCTCAGGCATATGTTCTCTTCCTTTCCAACCCAGAATTGCTCAAAAAAGTAGCAAAAGCAGAGAAATATGAAGTATAAATTTATTTTGCGAATTATCATGCATTTAAACTTGTTTTAATTGCTGCCAGAATTTTTGCCAGGATTTTGGAAATTTTTACCAGGATTTTGCCAGGATTTTTATGGCCGGCGCCAGGATTTTGATGTTTAGAGATCGTCACCCTGGGAGGAATTTTTCTCCAACCTTTTATCAAGGATGAAATAAATAGCAAAATGGCAGTTGGCAGAACATAATCAACTTTCTTCTTAAGAAATTATGACGCCTTTTTTAATTTCTATTTTTTCTAATAGTATGCGATTTCTTTGAAAATCGAAAACCGCAAATCGAATTTCGATGCCAAAAGTGACCGAAAATCGAATATCAAAAATCAACTCCATCCCTGCTCGGCACACCATTTAATTTCCAAATTAAGAGGGAATGGCTCGCTATACAACTGCTGGCCGGGTGGCCGACACAGTTATTGACATATGCGAAGCAAGTCTCGACTTGGCGCTGGAAGGGGATGAAAATTGGACCAAGAAGCATTGCTTGGAACAACTGTGTGTGTTCGGGAAAAACCAAGCGGCTGCCTTTGTTAGCCATCAAGCGTCCACCAGAATTGTCAAAGAGCTGCAGAAGATGGAGGCAGGAACTTTTGTACGTTTAATTAGAGTTCAAAAATTTAAGGAAACACGTATCAGTAGCCAGTAGACACACGTATAATGTAGTCATTTACTAAGAACACATGAAAAGTACGGTGCGTGACTTAGCACGTGTCATTAAAAAGCAATAGAACGCATAACGTATTTCATGAAGTTCGTGTATTTACTACAGAAAATTTTTTGAAAACATACCACATACTCGAAATAACCCGTATAAATTAATCACATATAAAAATATCATACTTCACAAAATTCTGTATGCACTACGGTAAGCGATAATTTAACACATTATAAAACAGTCTTGCTGAGACTTTTGGTTGAAAAGGAAAAAATAGATTTACAGTATAAAATGTCTAGAAATCCAATAAAAATGTCTTAAACATTTTTCATAATTCAATATCTAAATACAAATTTGGCTTTTGTCTATAATTAACAAAAAATGAAAGTATTATTTTAAATAAATTCATTAACAGTGAATTCTTCTATTTTTTAATTTAAAAAAATTTGACATCATTGATATTCATATTTCAGATATTTCTCTTATGATTTATGCATTGATCTCATTGGATTTATGATATATTAAAATTATGGAAAAATATCCAATTTTTTCCCTATTTATTGGCTATTTAGACATTTAGTATATATATTCATTTTTGCATTTTTCAATCAAAAATATAGCACATAAAAACTATTATTCAATTTAAAATATGGTTTATAAAATTGTTTTTCTCGATAAAATCAAGATCCAATGAGCTCCAAAATTTTTAGACAAATTTATGCAGAAAAATTATGCCTGATCGATTAAAATTTAGATTTTTTCGATTTTTAACAAAACATTTGTAATCAGTTTTTTCAAGAGTTTTCATTGAAATTTGGAAATAAAAAACCAATTTTTACAATTTTCTGCATATATTATTTACCTTTTAAACTTTTGGTCTAACAATTTTTTGACAGACATGTGAACTTGCTCGGCACATTGTCGATGGTGCAGTGAACACGGGATTTAACATGGCCTTTAACACGATGAAAGATGTTGTGACAGAACGCCAACAAAAGAAGGAATATGAGAAAAATCCAATTACGGCATTGAATGAATGGATGTGAGTTATTCTTTTTTTTTAAATTATTATCAGGGAATAGTATAAAAATAAAACTATAGAAGGGGATTTTTCACATCAGAAACCCTTATTAATTTAAAAAAGAATTTGACGTTCGGAATGTTGTTTTACCAGATGTCGAATGTGACG
The DNA here is from genome assembly GCA_001026735.1 of Rotylenchulus reniformis. NCBI lineage: Eukaryota > Metazoa > Nematoda > Chromadorea > Rhabditida > Hoplolaimidae > Rotylenchulus > Rotylenchulus reniformis. The sequence goes on along the minus strand of LDKF01000302.1, from coordinate 35,770 downwards.
ATGCCAAAATTTTAACAACTGTAGAAAGTATAACACATTTCCTGACCAATTATAGCATTGAGCATTTTTTATTTTTGAATTTTAGATGGATTTTCGACGCTGAATTTTATTTTTTTTATATTCTGATTTTCTTTTTTTATTTTATACCTCTTTACTTTCATTCCTTTTAATATTTTAATAATAATCGGTCTGGATTATTTAACCCTCATATTCAACAAATGATTCATTAGAGCTCAAAAAAATTTAAAAGCAAAAATTGCAGTTTTGCCTCTCGAATCGATAAATCGTTTTTTAAAATTTCATAATAAATACAAAATTTTTCTACATATATACTATTTATACAATGGATAATTAAATAAATTGATTTTATTTGTTTCTTTTTTAAAGAAAATATTTCATTTTATTTTAAGATTTGATTTTCCTTTTACATCCATTTTAAGGAATTTTAAATGACTAAAACGGCCAAAAATCAGATTTAATTTTCTAGCATTGTATAAAAAAATCAGTTATATATAAATTTCAAATTCTAAAAAGTGTTTATGACCAATGCATTTTATTTTTTAGAACTCCGGAAGGAGAATTTGTTTGCATGAAGACGATTGTCTCTTGGGAAACGATCAAAAAAGTAGTGGAATTTATGAAAAGCGATGGTTATCCGGCCAAAGGATCCGATGTGGCCAAACTTGCATTCGTCAAACAGCAGATGGACAGGGACCACAAGCACTTCTCATATCCCGTCAAGAAAGAATTGTTGAGGAATTTGAAGAAAACTTTTCAAGAAGTACAGCGAAGTTTGGGAGGCATCAAGGCCAACGTAATGCGACAACTGGAGGCCAAGGACTACACCGTACCCAATGAACAGTTTAGGGCATATGCAAGTCTGTTCCGGAGAAGGTGATATATAAGACATTAAAATTGAAATAGGCCAAAAAGGACCAAAGCGGACGTTATGAAAAAAATGAAAAATTATACTTTTTATGATGCAAGAGAAATTTCCCGATGCATTTATGGTTTTCTAACATAAAAATATATAATAATATTTGCTATAAATATTAAAATAAAAAACTGCATTTATTCGCTTTTTTATTGAAAGAAAATTTATAAGTGCTGAAGTGCCGTGCAAGTCGGAGCGAAAAATTGATAATCTTTTGACCATAAATTAATTGGTTGACAAAATCAAAGATTTTGTCATAAAAAATGATAGGTCTGAGATCAGATTTGGGCTCAATCAGTACCCTTGAAAACTAACAGGACAATTTTTAAATCTTCATTTTTATTTGTTTACCATCCTAAAATTCGTCCATAGATATCGAAAAAATATTTCGCAACATATGTATTTTATATGTATAAATTTCATTCAGAACCTTTTTAATTTTCTCCATTTTTTGATAGGGTTAAAAATTATTAGAAGCAAAATTTTAAAGGTGATTGGCTATATCATTTCTGAATTTTGTAGATTTTTTTGCATCTTTTTTTATAGAAACATCCTAGCTATAAATGTGTAAATTTTAATGAAACCACTAGCATCTAGCAATCTGAATGTATTTAGGCAGCCAACTATTACATCTGTCTTGAGCTCGATGCCGACCATTAAGCGCATGGCACCCACATATCGGATTTCTCACCAGAAAAAGTCGGGTGCAGCTAGGCCCTTCAACTACAGGCCGGCAAGAATCCCGGCCCAGAAATTTTACAGGAAACTAAATACAGCAACTCGGGTCAGGAACAAGGCTACCGCCAAGAAAAATGGAGGCAGAAGGAAATAAAGCAATGGATGGTCCATTTTTTTACTTTTTTATTTTATTTATTAGCACTTCAATTTCACATTTGAATGTTCACTTTTCCCTATAATCCCTTTGAATTTTATTTATTTTTTCATTTTCTTTGCAAAATACAAAGTATATGATGCGTCGGTTTAGCATTTTTATTATTATTAAAATTTAAAAAGGAAATTTTGGATACGGCCAGGAGCAATTTCTTGATTGATCTCTTTAACTTGAAGTAAGTGATAAAATTATTTTTAAGCTAAATTCTTATATTTATTTAAATATTTAATTAATATGAAATTCCCACAATTTATTTAAAATGCTAATTTTACAGTATTAAAGATTCCACATACCTATGCCATATAAAGTAAATTTTTTCGTTTTACATCAAAATTAATTATTTTTCGTATTATATGCAATGGATTTTCCAAAAATTCTCAAATCTATTTTTTTGGGTTTTAAAAATTTTAGGAGCCACTTATTTTTCAATTAAAAAATAAATTTTTGAACAGAATAATTTTTTAAATCAGAACTCTATTTAGCGGAATTTATGTTGACAGTCTTTTATTAATAATTTTTTTAAAAATGCTATCCTAATTTCCTGGCATGAGTAGTTCATCATCATCAGGATATTATACTTTTTTATGTAAAAAGGAGAAAAAAATGGGTCAAGCGTCTGGCGTCAACGAAAGTTAGAAACGCATAGTCATGATCAGGCCCGCGCGGATTCGCCGCTTTGTGCCATCAAGACATGGCCATCACCATTTGGCCATCCGAACATCTGCGGTGTATGACACCGCAACGGTCACAGGCACCATTTACACGTCAAAAAGGCCATGTTCATGGTGTTTCCGTGGGATCGGACGCGCGATTACAGCCCGGCGCATCACACCCTGCTCGACCTTGACTCTTACTCTTGGCCGTATTGGGCAAGAGTCAAGTTTTATTGCGGATCCTTGTATAACCTGCAGAAATTGCACAAAAACTTTTACATATGTTGTGCAGAAGGCTAGAGAAGCTAGAGTGTGTGTGCTCTCTCGTCATTCCACCCACTATTTTGGACAAACTCTACCATAGCTGCACATTCTCTCATTCCTAGGCAGATTAGTGTAGCTAGGACGTCAAAAAATGCCACATTGGCCGACACTCTGCTTAAATTTTTTTGAGTATCATTAGACCAGAAGTATAAAAGGTATATAAACTGATCATTTATATATGTAAAACTGCTCATTTTAAAAAGTTATCTGTAAATTTTTCAAAAAAATTTTTCTGCCCTTTCTCCTTTTTAATCTTATTTTTCTTTTTCACTGCATTCCTCTCTAATCCCCATTCCTCTTTCTTTATCACCAAATAAATTTTAAGTCTTCAGATTGGCGATATGATGATTACCTTGGCCATAACTTTGTTCCAAAAGATCAATTTGAATGGCCCAGGCTCATTTTGTAGCCAATTTAATGCTTTATCTTTTGACATCAAATCCTTTTATTTATTGTGTGATTGAGCAGAGTTGTAATCGATGAAGGGTAAATGGCCCCGCGGAGATTTGGCCCATTATGCATCATCCTCCTCTTCCTCCTCTCTTCCCACTTCTTTCTTTTCCGCGTCGTCGTTCATCCCCCATCCATTGGCCTATTTCCATCCAAGCTCACTCACATCAGCAGAACAGATCATAAAATCACAACACCCAGCACCAGTCATCACCACTAACGCCAGACCATCTCCGGTCCTCGGATGTTAAAAGGGGTTGTTGGGTTGATCGCCAAATGTTATGACTCATTCTAAGCTATTATACCAAATCTAAAAAAGTGGCCAAAGATAGAGCATTTAATTAATCACAAAGCGATAATCTTGACAATCACAGAATTGGCCTATCTCAAAAGAGTCATAGCGCCAGATTTATGCAGGATACTGGCCAATATGAACAAATTTTACAATTTTTTTATTTTAATTTTGACCGTGTACCAGTGGAAAAAATAATAACATTAATTGGACACCTATGCTTTTTAATATAACATGTGATCAAATAGTATCAAATTATTTACCATATTTTAATATCTTTAGCATCTATAAGACAATTGTTTTGTTATGGAACTGCCGTCCCTGCCGCCTCGCACAAGGCCAAGATTGCAATTACCGCCGTTGGTATCGAATGCGACAAGTCCACAACATGGCACAATGCCACAAGCAAACTTGGCGCCACCCGATCAGGATCAGATAATACTTCAACATGGCACATTGCCACATGAAAACTTGCAACCACCCGACCAAGATCAGATGATGCTTCAGAATGAGAGAATGGCACCACCACCCGATCAGGATCAGATGATGCTTCAAGGAGGTGCAATGACACAAGGGATGTTCTCGACGACTGCATTGAATCAAACAAGGCGCCACTATCGACTAATGTTTGTTCCAGTTCCATCACAACAAATTAAGGGCATAAGTTGCGAGAAACAACAACAACAACAATCCACATCAAAAGCTTATTTGGCTGGCATTCAGGGTTTGTTGACATTCATTTTCAGAAATATTTTCTGTTTTTTTTTGATAAAAAAGAATGCTCAAACAAACTTTTTTATTGAAATAAAACGAAAATAGGTTTCACTCAAAAAATTCATAATTATTCACCTGAAGCTAATTATTCACCTCGAACATTTATTCTTAGGACCACAACATGGGGCAATAGCACAGGTGCAATGGCCGAATGGCAATGTCCAAATACGCCCAAGACTGCCCGATAAAATTTTCGAGCAACAATCCACATCAAGTGCCAGTTTCATTCGCAATCAGAGTTTGTTCGCAATTCACATTTTACAGTTACTTTATTTTTCCAAAATTGCAATAAAAAGTTTAAACAAAATAATTTGAGTAGTTTATTGCCAACAAAAAACTTCGGAAAATGGAAATCTTGTATGAAACTTGGCGAATACTTATCCATGATCAATCTTTGATTTTTCATCATAATTGATTTTTCTATTATTCAATTTTTAGTAAATCCAGGGTTCATTAGCATGGAAATTTTGCTGACATGAGATCAAAAGTGGAAGAAAACCAAAAGAAATAATTTCCAAATTGCTATCCGCTATCCCTATCCCCATCAAAAAATATCAAAATTTATCAAAGTTAAATAAATTGTTTAAAAAAAATTATACGATGAAAAATCAAAGATATCATAAAAAATTAACAATTTTTAAAAATTTAACAGGTGGTATCTGTCGTATCTTTGGATATGCATTTCGCCACATTTCATGCAAATTTCCATGTTCTAAAGATTTTTTGGGTCATAAACTACACAAATACCTTATTAGGACCACAACAAGGCGCAACATCACAGGCACAATTGTCGAATGCCAATGTTCCAATACGCCCAAAACCGTCCAACAAAAGTTGCCATCGACAACAACAACGACAATCCACGTCAAAAGCTTATTTTGTTGGAAATCCAGGTTTTAGTTTATTCAAGTTCCTTCTAACCATTTTTTAGTTTTCCAAATTTAACAAAAAAAATCAAACAAAAAGCAAAATTAAGAAATTTTCAGCTAGCTGGGTATATTTTTGGTAGGTTTATTTTTATACTCAAAATCCATTTCAATACCATTATCCCTATGATGGAATTTTTGTAGTCGGATTTTTGGGAAAACAATAAAATGCTCAAAAACCTGATGATTGGTTCCAAATTTCAAATAAAAATGTGAAAAGTGAAATTCGATTTTTAAAAATAAATCCAACAAAAATAAATAAATTTGAATCTGTCGCGGCAACCCTACCTAAAAACTTCATTAATTATTTTTGAATATCCTACAGGGTGCGGATAAAGTTCCCGGACAACTTAAAAAAGCTATATTTTTGCAAAAAAATATATTTAGACAATTAATTTTTCGGCCAAAAATAATCAATAGGATGTAAACTAACTGAAAATCATAATAAAATTCCGAATTTTATTCGATTCTTCGAAATGTAGGGGACCGGACACAATCGGGTCGGGGTCCACTTTGGTCGGGCCTAATTTTTCACTAATTATTATATAATTTGGTTTTCTTTTATTTTAAGCCTTTTCCTTTTTGCTGATATTATAAATAGTGCATTTTGGTACAATAAGTCAAAAAATCTAATACCCCCCAAATAATACTGAAAAATTTTCGGGCCAAACATTTTGGGACCAAAAATCGATTTCTCAAAATTGCGCAAAACATTAAAATTTATTTTGAATATTTTTATGGTATAAGATCTCTTTTCAGGGTTTTAAGTGATGTTACAACTTACTTTAGATATTTTTGCACTCTAAGATAATTTTTACTAATCAAATGTTAAAGTGAGAAAAAATCCCAAATGGTTTTGGCTTATGAAACGCTTGGTCGCGCACCCTTTTCAGTGATTATGGCCTAGCTTCATTTCAAAGCAAGTTTTAGTGAATCTGTTATTGTGAAGTTTGTGCTCAAGAGTCTCTGCTATAATTAAATTGTAGGGCGATTAATCCATTGGGTTAAGATCTGGAGAGTTGTTAGGCCAAACACTCTTGCCTCAAGATCCCGGAAACAACTTTTTTCACAAGGTACCATTGATGATTTTTTCCCGTGTGCTGGTTTGATGGTCTTTATTTCCTCTCAAGTGTGATATTTGCTTAGTTTACATCATAATGATTAATTTTTGGTAGAAAAAATCAACTCTTGAAATATAATTTTGCAAAAAATTAACTTTTGAAAGTTGTCCGGGAACTTTATCCGCACCCTGTAATTTAAGCTCCCCCTACGGTTGTACTACAGCAGCAACTGAGATGTTGGGTGTGTTGGGCAACTCAACAAGATGTTAAAGGCATCAGAATATCAACAACAGGGCTATTGTTCAACGGGAACCCGCATTGCTATCGTTGCTACAAATTCTTATATGGCCAGAAAGAGGAAATAAAAGCGAACGAAATCAACTACATATCATGCGAATGTGCCAACAGTGGCAAATCGGGCCAAGAGTTGCATGACATGTGCCGGCAAAATCCCATGGATCGGACAGGTTTCAAAAGTATCGGATGCACATTGTGCAAGCTCAGATTGTGCGAATGGGTTGGATTCGACATAACCAAAATTGGTAAGTGATTTCCGGGTACTTTCCTGTTAACAGGGAGAAACTTATCAGGGGCACTTATAAAATTTCAATAGTACCCCATGTTAAAATTTTGCCCCCCCCCCTTATCAGCTCAAAATAATTCTCATCAGCTCAACATCGATCAAACTAGAAAAAATTAATTATTGAAGCATAATTTTATAAAATTCTAAAAATGTTTTCTTTATCAGATACATATGCAACCGAAGAAAAGTGGTGGGCAGCAAACAGCATGAGCAAAATAGTCAATCAAGTTGATGAGCTGAAGTCGAAATCAAGTCGTGCAATTTGCAGACAAATTTCCGCCGTTAACGTAAGTCCCAGAAAAGCAATTAAAGCAATTTGAGGAATTTGTTCTCTATGAATTTTGGGCAATTCTCGTCAAATGTCTTTATTAAGTGGCTTTAAATCCGATGTTAGAAGCTTAATAAATAGTGATAGTTTTTTTAAATGTGAACTTCAAAGAGACTAAAAATATCCAAAGTTATTCTCGATTTCTTTTAGTCTGAAAATTTCATTTTCATGAAAAAGGAAATTATTCAAAAAAAATTTTCAATTACTCACTGAAATTTGTTTTTCCCAAAACTATAAAAATGTAGGAAATTATGCTGGATTTTTTGGTCTTGAAAATTTATATAAATTTTTCATAAAGATATGATTTTTTATTTTATATATCAATTGAAATAATATCAATGAAAAATATCATCAGCAAGAATAAAAAAAGTTTTATATTTATTGGAATTTTAAAACATAAGTAGTATTCGGAATGATGTTTTAAGCAAAAAAATTTTTCCATAGAGGGCAGGAAAATCATCCAATAAAAAATATTTTAAATATATTTGCTTTTCTGAGACTTGGATAGTAGAGGTTAAAGACTGAACAACCTGGCCACAGCTATCAATTTTTGGCCTTCCATTATTTTGGCCCCTTATTTTACAATATACTTATCTTCCCATTGTAGGAACTGATACGGTCCATCGCGATTTTGCGAGTCAATTCCGGTGTCGACATTGATCGTTTGATGTCAGTGAACTTCAAGCTCAATGAGTTTATCGTTTTAAGCGCGAAGATATTTATGCAAGCCTTACAAAGAAAAGGAATAGCGATGGATTACCTTATAGGCGAGGTAAACCATTTTACTAGAGATCGGTGCAGGATAAGATCTTGCACAGGATTTTGCAGGACTTTATGCAGGATTAATCCTGCAGCAGGATACTATGGATACTATCCTGTTCCTGCATTCAGAATCCTGCCCCTACACATTTTCGAACATGTTAGAGGCCAATTTACACAAAACCCGAGAAAAATAATTCTAAAAAAAGAAACCAGAATATATTATATCTGCATATTGCCTCTATAAATTGGCGTAGCAGGCTTCAAAAAAATTTTAGGTTTGATTGGCAACATCGGCAATTTTCAAAGCCCAATTTATTTTAATTTTTGCGTTGCATTATCAAAAAATTAACATCTTGTTAGTTATTTTTTTTTGCACTTACTAAACTGTTTTTGCATATTTCATGAATTTTTAGCAGTTTTGAGCCAAAAAGAGATTAAATATGCACATATAATATCTTTCTTAAATGTAAGACGTCCATTAAGGGCGTAAGGACGGATCCGGAAAAGCCGGAACTAGCTGATCAGGAACAATGGATGGTTCTCTCGTGCCATGTTGAGCAGCAAGAAGAAGGTGGAGCATTGGTCTACTTACAGGTGCTAAAATTAAATTACAATTTTTGCTAATCCTCCAGAATTTTTTTAATAAAATATTCTATTAGGCCAGAAGTTAACGGTGCTATGTCGTACAAAAAATAATATAAAACTCATATTTCGATTAACTAGACTAATTAATAGGGCATGTAAAAATATCCATATATCACAAAATATCTGTATAAAATAACCGCCAAAAATCACAAAATATCTGCATAATTAATAAAAATATCCACGTAAAATTTTCAAATTAGATGTGTAAAACCATGTAAAATTATTCAAAAAAAATTTTACTTGAAAATTTTCGGATTTTAATGCCTTTTTTGCTTAAGAATTTCCCAAAAAGGCAAAATATCCACATAAATATCCATATAAAGACCAAAATATCCAAAAAATATCCACAAAAAGTTGCTTTTTTGAACTAAAATCAAGCTTGAACCCAAATCAAACTAGAAATGCTTTTTATTCGATTTTCAGACCATTTTTAGCCTCCGCAAAAATATCCATTTGGATATTTTACATGCACTGCTAATTAATGGAACGGCTAAAAATTATCTATCAAATGGTAACTATTTTTCTCGTTTTATTTTGATAATTTTTAAATAATATATTGGCCTATTCATTGTAAAATTTTTAGATTATTTTTTTAATTCTTATTTTGTAAAATTTGTATTTTTTTTATTTTTTTAGTCTTACAAGGGAACATTTTTTGGTGCCACTCAAAATTTGCATATTCCATTCTTGCCATTTTATAGAGCATGGGCGTAAACCGTGTAAAAGTTTATTATTAAATTCCCTCGGAGCTAGGAAAGAAAGTTATTTATTTTTAAATATTCGATAAACGGTCGTTCATCCACACCGATCATCCACACACTGGGATGACATCTATCGTTCATTTTATAATAAATCCTAATCATATTATTTGTTAGTTCATATTCATTATTGTTTAATATGTGATAATTCTCAATCGTTTTTATGGCGCATCGCTTAATAATATTATTGATGATACGATTGATGCCATTCCGATTGGTGGATGATCCGCGTGAATGAACGACCGTTTATTTATATTTTTATTTTCAAAAATAATTAATTTATGTTCTTGTGGCCGAGGGAATTTAATATTAAAATTCTTCGTGGTTTACGCCCATGCTCTATAAAATGGCAAGAATGGAATATGCAAATTTTGAGTGGCACCAGAAAATGTTCCTTGTTAGTATGCGTTTTGGTTTGGCATTTTTTTCTAACGACCCAATACAACAGAAATTCTGAA
>LDKF01000302.1:6086-16609 GCA_001026735.1 Rotylenchulus reniformis | reverse complement strand
CACCCAAGCATATTGAATAGATGCGCATTTTTGAGAAGAATATTTAAAGAATGTGTGTAAGTATATAAAATTATATTTAAATGTTCAAAAAAGACACCTGAACAGATCTGTGGAGATAAGGTAAGAGGACCTTATATTTTATTAAAAACGGAGCATTATTTAAGGGATGATTTTCTTATGCTTTTTAAAAAAGTTATATTTGTCATAGGTCCAAAAATAACATAATTAAAGCATATTTATTTAATTAAAGCATAATATATACCCTGGCTTTTGCTTCTTCAACGCATTTTTTGATAAGTGTCAGGAATTTATTGGGTTCATCGGCCAGCAGTTCGTCGCGAGCCATAATTATTCAGACGATGATTGGTGCCTAAAAATGAATAGATTAATTATAAAAATAAATAAGCATTTAAGGCAATAATGAATCTTTGAAAATTTGCTATACCAAGATTCGTCTATCAAAAAGCCAATTTATCTCATATGATCTTGTTATGATTTAATACAAACAAAAATAAATAATAAGCTTTAATTATGTTATTTTTGGAGTAATGAAAAATATAACTCATGAAGCATAGCTCATCAGACGAATGTTGATTTAGATGAATGCTGATGTTTTTTTTGGCCGATTAAGCAAACTTGGCTTAAATCGATTATATGGCCATGTAAAAATAGAGGCGTTTTTGTTGTCATGTGAAAAATTGAGGCTCATTCGAAAATGGATTTTACTTTAATTAAATTTGCATTTATAAATTCTTTTTTCAGTGCATTCATTTTTTTGAATTTTGGACTGATAGTGACATAAAATAAAGGGGCATCACATCCCTGAAACCGTCCCCATCCCCTATGCGATTTCATTTCTTTAGTCTTTATTCATAGGGGATACTTGGGGAACAATCCAACAACCTCGGTTCGTGGCTCGGGGAACTACTAGAGGAGTGGTTTTTGGGACAAAGTCCCCGGAGGGGGAGGAAAAGGAGGAGGGGGATCGGAGTCCGACGGGAGACTCTAACTGAACTGAACGGATCTGGGGGAGATCTTTTATAGGGAAGGTCCGCCCCAAGATGCTATAGGTGAAGAAAGTGTCAGGTGCCCAGGTCAAATGAGAAATCCCGTGCTCCGATCGATTTGGGGGAATTGGATGTGGGACGATCAAATTGGTGTCAGGACCAATCTGAATTAACATATTTGAATTTAAAAAAATATATATTTTTTTACAAGTGACTCAATGTAAAAATAGCCTCTTTTTCAGATTTTTATTTAATGATGTCAAAGATAAAGCAATAAAATTAGCTAAAAATAACCTTAACTTCATCCGAATTGGTCAATTCAAAAAAAAGATATGACCAAAATGATCATACGTACAGGAAAAATTCGTTTGATTATTAAGCAATAACTTTTTTGGAATTGGCCAATTCGGATGGGTCTTTTTATGAAGTTTTATGTTAAAGCTAAATCTATGTTAGACATTAAGATGAAAATTAGTTGATTCTAATAAATTGGTGAATTTATGATTAAAATAAACGCTTGAGGTCTTTCGTCCTGTGATGTTTTGTACCAACGCCTATGAATCGATTTTCTGAGATTGATGCTCACTCCACCCAAGGAATTTTAAAATCCAGAACCCAAGGAATTTTCCATAATTCCAAACTAGCTAAATAAAAATATATGTATAAACATAAAGAACTATATATCCTCAAAGAACACTAAAGGTTCATCACATAAAAATGAAAAATTAAAATTTCATGAAAACAAAAAAAAATTATTTAATAAATAAAATATTATAGGTTGTACATTATTTTAAATTTTTTTTCACTAATCATAAATAAAATTATCATATTTAAAATTTATTTTTAAATCAATATAATTCTTATCTTTCATAGAATTCCATCCTTTTCCTAATTTACTTGGCATTTTTATTTTTTATAATTTCCAACTTGGATATAAATAAAAAATAATAATTAATCAAATAATTATTCAGATTATTTGATGATAACTAAAATTCCAATACAGAAGGATTGTGTAATAATGTAATACATTATCCAAGCGATTTAATAAGATCATAAAAATATAATCTAAATCGGAATAAAATGAAAATATAATAAAAAATAAAGATGTATTTTAAATTATTAATATTAAAATCTAATAATATCGAAGCAGCCTAAAATTTTTCAAAAGAAAATACAATAAAATGAATAAATAAATTGAATACCAAATAAAAATATATTTATAGAAAACCAAATGAAAACATATTAAAGAAAAACATAATTATTTTCAATGATAGATACATCACAATAGATAAATCAAATAATTGTTTTCTTAAAAAATTATAATTGAGATTAAATCTCTCTTTAAATTACATTGAAAAAAATTATGAATGAAATTTAAAAAATTAAATTAACTGATCTTAAAATTTTTTAATTAATAAAAAAAATATGTTCAATTCTGTTCAAAAGAAGTTAAATGGAAGGCTGGATATATGAAAACATAAAATTTCAATGATTAAATATAATCCAATTTGCCATTAATCATTCGTGGTGAAGTTCATTTTTTTAATTATTTTTTTATTAAAAAATTAAAATATTTTTTAATTTATCCAATTTAACACCTTAGAGATATCGTTTAATCATAAAATGGTTTGATTAAAAAGAAACCAAATCTAAAAATGTAAGCATTGAAAAAAATTATTAGATATTAATAATTTAACATCTGACAATAATCGTGAAAATAAAATATGTTTATACAGATATATAATAACAAATTATAATTTCTCAAGAAAAGAAAATATAATTTAAAATATAATTCCAAGATTAAAATGAAACCTTAAATTTCTTCAAATGTATATATGTTTAATTGAAAAAAGATCTAAATAAAACTACAATTGAATCTTTAAATATTGATTGTAGCAATCAGGAAAAATCGAAACAGAAGTTCAGATCTTATTTAATAGGAAAAAAATTTAAAATTCTTAATTCAAAAAGTTTAAAAATTCTAAAATAGCACTTTTAGAAAAAAAATTCAGTTTTTTTTAAAAAGATACCAATATTTCCTTTTAATATTCTAATTAAAAAACCCAACAAAACTTATTCAATTATTACCGTATTTCTTCTAAAATAAGACCCTCTTCTAAAATAAGACCCTCTTCTAAAATAAGACCCCCCTTTGGGGAGGTTTGAAAAAAATAAGACCCTCTTCTAAAATAAGACCCTCTTCCAAAATAAGACCCCCCCCCCAAGGAGAGTGGAAGTTGGAAAAAGACCCCTTTTTTTTAAAAAATGTAATAAGCTCCCTAATCTTGCTTGTATTGTATCAAAATTAATAAATTTTTTCTTTTTTTCAACCTCATCCGTGGGAGGAGGCTTTTTGCAGGGAGGGGCCTTTTTGCAAGGAGGGGCAGTTTTACGGTACAGGTCGAACAGGTCGACCGTCACAGGTACAGGTCGAAAATTTTGTGTAGCTCTATCCTGGATCCAGAAAATGTCGATCTCTATTTAAAAATTCGTTGGATGATTTGGGAGAACAATTACTTTCATGAGGTCTGTAAAATTGACCTATGTTGAGTTGTAGAAATGGCTAGAAAAAATAGAAATTCTTTTGGAATTTTTGATTTTCAAATGATGAATCTTTATAATTGTAATGCAACTTGTCTTCTTGTTCAATTTTTTCCAAAAAAATCATAAAAAATGAAATTTATTACTCACTCTCCTTCCCAAAATGGGACTTCATTCTGAGGCTAAGGGGGTTTGAAAAAAATAAGACCCTCTTCTAAAATAAGACCCTCTTCTAAAATAAGACCCCCCTCTTAGGGGGTTTTAAAAAAATAAGACCGGGGTCTTATTTTAGAAGAAATACGGTATATTATTCCTATTCCTATTAATTTTTCCTATTAATAAATAATTCCTATTATTTAATAAAAAAATCTTCTTCTTGGTTTTAAAATTTTTATAAATCGAATTTTTACCCGAAATTTATTGAAATTATTATATTGATGAAGATCCCTTCTATAATAAGATAAACATAATCACTATATTTTGTAATTAGGCAGAAGACCGAATATAATTTTAAAAAATAAGTATAAATATCGGTGCAGAAGTAAAACCTTCTGCATTATTTAAAAAATAACTAAAAAATAAAAAATCAACTAAAAATAATGAATTAATAAAAAAATAATATTTATGAAGGAATAAATTAACTTTTTAACTTACTTGGAAAAGCTAAAAATAACAAAAATCTTAAACGTAAAAATGAGGCTAAGATTCGTATTAATTTAGATTAATTTAATTATTCAAGCAATTAATAGCCAATAAGGTTAATTGATATTAAAAAAATATTTTAGAAAACAGAAAAAATTAAATTCATAAAAATGAAACGCTTATGAATCTGCCATATCTGCCTGTAGCTAATAACCGGCGACTGATATGAATATTTTGAAAAAATGTGATAAAGTAGTAATATGAATACAAAATGATCAAACTTTATAAACATAGAATAATTTTTATAATCAAACATAGGAATTTTCAGTAAAATATTGAAAAAATCTATATTTATGTTATATTTAATTTATGAGCTGGCATAATTCTCGGCTTTTTAAAAAAATTTCATAAATAATTTAGATAAAAATCTTAATTATTTTTATTTAGATGCAGAAATCAAATTAAATACATCATAACAAAATAAAATAATATTCTAAATAAAGACAAACTTATTGAGCGCATGTGAGTAGTAGAACAAAGTCATTAATAAAGGCACGATTTTTTAATTAGAATTTAAAAACTATGAAAAATTAATTTTTATATAATTATAGAAGAAAAACTGTTAATAAATATTTTTTTAGAAAAAATTATATGATGAGTTAAGCCATTAGAAATATATGTAATTAAATCGCTAGAGCAGTTATTTGCACAATTTATTTATTTATATTAAAAATAAAATTTTAATTTAACTATAAATTTTTACTAGCATGTAAAAAATAATTAAAATTATTTTATTTAAAAATTGTCAAAATAACTTAGTCAAAAATTACTATTAGATCAATTAATCCGGATTTAAACATAATCGTTATATTATTTAATTTAAAATATTTCATAGAAAATATAAATTCGCATTTTTAAAATTATTTGGTACAAAAACTGATCAAATAATTTTATATACAAAAATAAATTATAAGATTAAAGAATAAATTGATTTTCCTTATTCCATATGTTCTCTGTGATTAACTAATCATAATTTTGATCGCGAAAATGCTCCTTACGTATTGTAAAAAAATAAATAAACGAGCATTAGAATATTTTGGCTTTTATGTCCACTCGAAATCAGCACTGCTCTTCATTAATATTTTCCAATTATCTCTGAGGCTCTCAAATCTTTCATACGCAAAATATGATAACAACAGTAATAAATAACACCAATTTTCAAATAATATAAAAAGTTCATTAATAAAAGAGAAAAAATTTTGACTTAAAATCGATAAAATTATTACATTTGATAATTTTAAAAAATTAACATTTAAATGATGCAAAATATTCAATTGTAGAATAAAATCTAGACGCTGAAAAGAAACAATATATTTTCATAGATAATCCAATTAACTTTAAAAAAAAAAGAATTTTTCATCTATAAGATAATTAAATTCCAGTATTGAACATTGTGTTAAAAAATAGTACTTGCTTATAAGATATATTTTAGTATAATAAATTTGTAATTTATCCCCATACATTTGTTCATTCATTCAAGATTAAATATTATTTTTACACCCATAAACACGAAATAGAATTGGGCTAAATAAATTATTCTATTTTAAATTAATGATGTACAAACAAATCAAAAAATATAACAAAACGATCAATCTACAGCATTAAACATAAGATTCAGCTGCATATCATACGAATGAATCATATCAATTTACTTAATATTAAATTAATATTATTTATTGAATTTTTCTTAAAAAAATTAATAAATTTCGGCAAATATTTATAAACATTTTATTTTTATTTTAGGGTAGATAATGCAATAATAAAATTTATTTATTTATATATAATTAAATTTATATAAACAAAAAAGAAAAAAGTTCAAAAAAGATTATCTGAAAAATTAATACAATGAATGAGTGATTCTTTTGAAAATTTGGTTTAAAGCATAAAACTATTATATCACCATCCCCTAAAGAAAAGCGAAACGAATAATCGAATTTGGCAGATAAATAATTTATTTTTTTCTAAAAAATTAAGAATAAAATTTAAAAACGATATTAATAATCTTATTAAAATTATTAAAGAGTAAATATAAAATTACTATGAGTTAAATATTATATATGGATTTAAAGCATCATGATATATCATGAAATAAAAATAATATTTAAAATTAGGAGACATTATGTTTCTTAAAATGGATGTGAAATATAGCTTGGGCGATTTTTTAATGAGCCTTAGGGCAGAATTCATTGAATAATTTTCGTATTTATTTTTTGGTAGAAGGCAAAAATTCTATTAATCACAACTTAAATCTATAAACTATAAATTACTTAAATATATTAAATAACATCTATAAAATGTAAAAAATTAAAAATTATGATTTTGTTAAAAAAAGTATCTTTTTAATAAATTAATATTAATCTCAGATAATAAAGTATTATCATTCGATAAGCTATTAATTTTTTAACTTTAATCAATCTCCAAAATGAATAAAAAAGAAATACACTCAATTTTCGAAGAAAAATAATATTTAATTAAATGAAAAATCAAAAATAATTTTTAATTTATTTGTACCAATATATAAAGAATAATCTGTAAAATTATAAATTGGGACTATTAAACTCAATATAAATATATATTAAAATTAAATGATCTAATACATTAAAATCAAATCTTTATATTGATAAATCCTTATAATGCAAATCTTAAAAACAATAGATAAAAAATTAATAAAAAAAAGCATTGATAAAATTAAAATAACTTTATAATAAATAATATAATAATTTTAAACCGCCCTAATCCACTAACCATATATAGGTATGATAAAAAAAGTTATTTTATTTTAAATGAGTTTCAAAAAATAATAATTATAAAATTATATTTTGATTTAAAAAACAAAAATAAAAAACATTCATTGAAATCAATAAATTAATTCTTCATCATTTTCTTACGAAAACTTTTTTGTCGACCAATATCAGAATAAAAATTTTTTAATTATAAATTAAAACCGCAATAATTTATTATTTGAAAAGTTGAAAATGATTTAAGTTAATCGAAAAATCTAGTCCCATTGTTTTAATAATAAATTTTCCTGAAATAAAAAAATCATATTGAAATTATTTTTTAATTAAATTTTATAAGTTTTCTGCCAAAAATTGATAATTTTTTAAATGAATATAATAATTATTTATTACCTTCTGTAATCATTTATAATATATCTATTTTATTAAATAATTCAAAAAAATGATAAAAGATTATTATTATTAAAAAATTAATACAAGAATTATAAAATTAAGATGTTCAGTCAGAAATCCATAGAAAGTATTCGATTATCACCATCATAATTTAATGAATTATTTAAATCGTAAATTGAATAAAAAATAAATTCAATATTATATTTAAAGTTAAAACAATAAAAAACATCTATAAACATGAATAAATAAATTTATAATATTCTAAAAAAATATATGATTAAAATTCAATTTTTGTTATAATTTTTATTCTATTTAAAGTCGTAGAAATTTCATCAAAACTACTTGATTACAATCCAAAATAATGAATATTATTATGATCCGATTTACTGCTGCATATTATTAAAAAATAAAGCGTATTACCTGAATAAACAATAGCCTCGTGGCTTAAAAAAATTTGAGAGCAAAATCTTTAATATATATGGCTAAATTTTGGGAATATAAACATTAATAAAATGGCATTCTTTTTTACTGACGGCAACCTGCAGTATTTTTGGTAAAGATCCTCGCAATAGCCCGAGTCTGCATCATGGTTTATCATCAAATTTATAATTGGGAATTAAATGAGAATCAATTGTGTAATAAAAATGAAATATATCCTTTGTCGGTTGTTGGTATGTTATAATTTTTTTATGAGAATAAAAATAAATAAAAATAGGAAAAATTGGCACTATTAGTAAATAATAATTTTAGAAAAAGAATCTAAATAATTTTACAATTAATTATACTAAGATCAAACAGAAATGCTTAAAAAATTGAAAATTAATATGATAATTTTAATCTGAAAAGGGAAAAAATTGAAGAATTTTTTATTGTTCTAATAGAATATTATTTTTTAATCACACATCAATATTAGTTAAATTAATTGAAAAAATATTGAAAGTGTACTACATTAAAATAATCTCAATAAAAAATTAAACAGCTAAATGTTTTATAGCAATGAAATTTATATAATTAAATTCATAAAGAAAAATTATTTAAAGATAAATAAATAATTTAAGGTTTATTTATTTTTAAATAAAAGAAGAAGATAAACTAACAAGTTAGTTAAGAAAATTTATTGTATATGATAAAATGACCATAAAGCGTTCCGAAAATTTGCTCGAATTAGTTTAGAAAAAAGAATATACATCTACATTTTAAAACATACAAGTAATATATAAACATACAAGATAATATTATTATAAAGATAATTATTATATAAAGATAGAGATAACAATAAACTATAGAATTTTTAATTTAAATAAAAAATATTACTTTTCACATGTTTAACATAAAATGAGAAACAGTAATTATAAAAAAAGAAATTATCATATTAATAAAAAAGTCAAAAAATTTATTTTATTCATTAATTTAAATGAATTGTTAATCTCTTAAGCAGGCTGGTATAACCACGATGTCCAATATGTAGAGTAGCAACACCCTTCTTTGACATGGTAAAATAACTTCATATAAATTAAAAAATAATTAAAAAATTTTAGATAAAAATTTAAAATTAAAAATAAATTAATTATTAAAAAAAATAAAAATTATAGATTATTAAATTAATTAAAATTAAGTGCATTTTTATAACAACATTATCGTATTTTTTTCTAATTTTTACCTAAATTTATTCATTGAATTTTTTATAATCAAATACATTTTGAATTATCTAATAAAAATCATATGTAACATGCTTCAATAGCATATTTAAAATGTAAAGAGGCTTCAAATCGCTTTGAATAATAATTTATATTATAATTATTTCTGTTTGATGAAATTTATCATATATTAAAAAAATCATGGGTAGTAATTCAAACATAGAAAAAGTTCTAATATTTTAATAAAGTGGAAATGAATCATTTTCATCCAGCAAATAAAAGTAAAAGATTAAAAATAGTTATGATATCTAATCAACTGGTTACTGCCCTTATTTTGATAAGAAATAAATTTACTTTTACGACTCAAAATAAATAATTCAATTTATTAAAGAAGAATTTCAATTTATTCTAATTCATATATTTCATTAAATGTTTTACATATTTGGCTATAGGCTAATTTGAATAAAAAATTAAGAATTAATAAATTTTAATATATATTTTTCTAAAACTAAATTAAAATATAAATCAAATAATTCAAAAATATGATATTAAAGTTCAAAGATCGAACCATGGAAAAATGTTGCTATGAAGACGACATTGAATTACATAATGTAATTAATAATGAAATAATATGCATAATGTTAAAAGTTAAAATATATAAGTTTTAAAAATATTAATTCATAGTATGTTATACTTATGAATTTAGAAACAGTAAATATCAAGGAGATCTGTGACCCTTCTAACTCACTCAGTTAATAAAAATTTTATATCCGACTGGATGAAAAGAAGAAAAATCATGTTGAAAATTAATTGAATTGGAGCATTAAATACAAAAAAAATTGAAAGCTCAAAAGTCATCAAAAAAGTAAATATACGAATAAATCATTAAGAATAATTTTTTTTATAAATTAAATTATAATAAAATTAATATAAAAATACTCCGATTAAATAAACAAATAATTATGCTAAAGCATTATTTATTAAACAACAAATAAATTTCCTTAACTGAATAAGTTAGTTCAGGAAACTTCAGATCTATATAAAACAGAAAGAAATAATTTAAATTAATTTAAAAAAAGAGTTAAAAAATAAAAAAAAATAAAATAATATATAGAAAAAAGAGAAATTTATATTAAAAACATTTAATTATAAAATAAATATTACTTAGTAAAGTGGTCGGAAAATAAAAAAATATAATTAATTAAAATGTGATATTTAGCATTGACAAGTATTATGATTCACACAAGTGGACTGGTTAAAAATCATAGGACAACTCTAATGAATCTTAGGGTCGAATTTTATTGAATAATTTTTTTGTAGTAATTCTATAACTTAAATGGGAATTAAAATATTAAAAATAAATTATTTCTTACTTATATACAACAAATAATTTAATTATATTTAAAAAAGATCAATTTTTTACTTGATAAAATTGATCATTCATCTTAAAATGATATGTCTTTAAAATAAATACTGAAATTATACCTCTATTTTTACAATTCTAT
>LDKF01000301.1:118109-132604 GCA_001026735.1 Rotylenchulus reniformis | reverse complement strand
AAAAAAATTCAGCAAGGATATGCTTTTAGGTATGTGGGATTGACAGGCTCTATGGAGTGGCGTACCCAGGATTTTTCCATGGGGGGTCCACTCACCCAAAATCCCCCCCCCCTGGGTACGCTACTGCCACTGTGTTTGAGAATAATATGACCAAAACCCTTTTTTAATCCATCTTCTAAAATCCTGAACTTTTTGGTTGGTTTGCAGATTCGTCAAGACCTATTGGAATACGTATTCGGAGGCGGCGGAAACGGTTCCGTGCCCGGTGGTCTGCCGCCCTTTGCCGCCTCCCTGGATCGTTCATTGTTGAGTGTGGCCACTGGCTCATTTCAACCTTTGGAGACGCCGATGTTGACCCAACAACAGCAACAATATAACACGACAATTGGCGCCCACCAGTTGAGGATTTTGCAGCAACAACAACAAATGCATTCATCATCGACAACCTCAACAGGTGTTTCTGGGGAATTTTTGTAAAAAATCCAATTTTTGTTACAATTACAATCCTTTTTTAGCATGTGATATAGAGATAATTTGGATTGTTAAATATGGTATTACTACCTTTATGATAGGCAGCAATATACCATATATATGGTATTTTATCTACTATCCTCTATGGTGTTGCTTAATTTTCTATTAATTAAAAATTGTTTTAATTGTGGCTAATATCTTCGCTATTATTAACAAAGTGGGAAGAATAATTCTTACGATTATTTTTAAAATTATAATTAAAGACTTCCTGCTGGTACAGTGAAAATGTTTATAATTAAAGACTTCCTGCTGGTACAGTGAAAATGTTTTTTCAACCATGCAGTGGGAAATAGAAAAAAAACCCTGAAACGAAAATCGAATTATAAAACACAGACGACAAAAGATCGGAAAGTGAGGAATTCGGTCTTTCATAAGCCGCTGTTATGTGGTTAACGCAGCCATAAGCACACATAGGTATTCCCTTTTTTCTCTGCCGCTTTGTTTTCTCTCATGCTACTTTTCTCTACCCTGTGTTCTCTCTCATTTTCTGCTTCTTTTCGCAATTAGAACTGAGAAGTCGCTTTTCTTTTCAATGGCGTTTGCTAGTGCATTTCCTCGGCCAACTTCAGGGTAAAAAATCATTTTCACTGTAATGCTCATTCTTTTTTGATACCTTCCAAATTGCTTATTTTTATAAATAAATTTTCCATTCATTCAGGAGTGCCCTTGTCATCCGCCACCCCTGTGCATCCGTTGCTCTGCTCCTCCGCCTCTCTTCCTTCTTCGTCTTCCGTCGTTCCCACTGCTCCGGCCCCTTCAGCATCTGTCCCCTTCTATCCGCTGGATCCGTGCTCACAGTCCCCTCCGACACCCATCCCAGTGCTTCTCCACTCGCCGCTCTTGTTGGAGGCACTGAACAGTGCCCATCAGCAGCAGCAACTACTTCAGTCGCCGGCCATCCAACAAATGTTGTTGATGAACAATAACAACAACAGCTGTAATACGATGAAAATCGCCTCGCAACTGTTGCAGCACCAACAACAGCAGTCACCATCCCTGTTGGCCAGGTCAAAAATTATCATCCCCCCCTTTTTTTTGTTTAGAAAACCAGCTCATTTTTTCACGTCAATCACAATCAAAAAACCGCCTCCTATTCATTTTGATTAATTCACCATATTAAATTCCATTTGAATGAGACTATTTTCACCAAAACACTCGCGTACATTGGAAGAAGGAAAATAAATAAATTAGCTAAATCTATTAATTGCAACAAATTACAGGAGTTTTTTTCAGGACAAATATGTAGCTTCAATTGTAATATTTCTAACAATTTTTCTTTTTGGTTTAGTCACCTCTGCCAGCATTATTCGTTGATGCATCCGATGCTTCCACTGGAGTCCCCCTGCTCCGCGTCATCCTCTGCCTCTTTGGGACTGGAAATGCCAATTCCTCCGGAGCCACCAATTCGACTCGGATCACCGCCAATTCCGACGAAAAAACGCAAATTGAAGGAAATTGTGAAAAAGGAGGAAGAAAGTGAGAAAAAAGAAAAGGATGAGAAGAAAATAAAGGAGGAGAAAGGAGGAGGAGAGGAAGAGGAAGAAAGAAAATTGGAGAAAGAAGAGCGGAGAATTATGGAGGCGGCTGAAAAGAGGTGGAATGGGAGAAAGGATAGAATCCTGGAATTGGAATTGAATCATTAAAAATTAACTAAGGGACTAACATGTCCTTAAAATAAGAATTTCAAACATTTTCGAAGCTTAAAATATTTTATGAACTGCCCAGGGGCAAGGGGTAACTGTGATCTGCATAAAACCATGTTTCGCTTCACATAAAAGGACATCGCCATGTCGTTCCGGATTGTCGTCCGAACCAATTAGCTCCAAAACTAAATGTGAAAAGACTGAAGGACCACAGAAAGAACAACAACAAGAAGTTGGAGCTGTACACGCAGATGTCATTGTTCCACCGTCGTCGTCGACATCGTTGTCACCCGATAATGAGGTGCAGNGGAATTGAATCATTAAAAATTAACTAAGGGACTAACATGTCCTTAAAATAAGAATTTCAAACATTTTCGAAGCTTAAAATATTTTATGAACTGCCCAGGGGCAAGGGGTAACTGTGATCTGCATAAAACCATGTTTCGCTTCACATAAAAGGACATCGCCCTGTCGTTCCGGATTGTCGTCCGAACCAATTAGCTCCAAAACTAAATGTGAAAAGACTGAAGGACCACAGAAAGAACAACAAGAAGTTGGAGCTGTACACGCAGATGTCATTGTTCCACCGTCGTCGTCGACATCGTTGTCACCCGATAATGAGGTGCAGAAAGGGCGGAAAAGGAGCAAAATCGGCCGGGGAAGGACATCGATTGAATTTGGTGATGAAAAAGGAGGAGGGGGAGGAGGAGCGGTGATCATGTTGAGGTGAAATTTAATTCAAATTAATTTATTTTAATTTTGGAATTTCGAATTTCTGGCCATTAACTTACTCGTTAGAATCTTCAGATACCCACACCGATGTGACCATGCCGGCTGCGGTAAGGCCTACAGCAAGTCGTCCCACTTGAAGGCCCATCTCCGCACGCACAGCGGTGAAAAGCCGTTCCAGTGCGATTGGCAGGACTGTGGGTGGCGTTTTGCGCGAAGTGATGAGCTCACCAGGTAGGAGAACCAAATGACAATGAGGCCATGAAACCGAAATTGGAAAATTGTTTTTTTGTTCTTGGATATTATTAGGGGGATTCTAAGACATGAATCGATCATTTATATACTCTCGTAGTAAATGCGAAACATCGCTCCTATATATTTTTAAACAGTCGGGCGGGTTTTAATATTTTTATTTGGATTGTACTATAGACATAAATTCTGTATTTCTGAAAATTTTCTCACACTGGTTTTTTCCACCACCCCATTTAGGCATTACCGTCGCCACACCGGCTATCGACCCTTCCAATGTGCCTACTGTTCTAGCGAAATGCGCTTCGCCCGATCCGATCATTTGAAATCACATGTGAAGAACAGACATCCGGGAATGCCTGTATGACGAGTGAGAGTCAAATCCTGATACGGGGAATTGTTTCGAGTCATGATTTATTAATCAATTGCATAATAACATTGTTCAATACATTAACAACAAGATAAAAATGAATAAAAGGAATTAATAAACAAATATAATTGGGAAGAGAAATTACAAAGCACAAAGATGTTCAAACTAAAATTTCAAAAGATAAAATACAACAAATCAAGGATATTTACACGATTAAACATTTGGAGAGGCATTTGCGTATCTGTAAATAGACCATCATTATGGATCTGGTGCAATGCGCGGGAACACGGGCAACAATTGGTTTCCGTAAGGCGAATTGGTGGGGCAAAAAGTGATGGTGGAACTTAAACCAAATTTTTGAGACTTATATTAAAAAGTTAAATTTTTTAGGAAGATACTTACTTAATTATAATGATGCCTTATGATATGAGAAAGGAAATTTTTTTTGTCAATATAGCACATTTCGAATTTTGCTTACCGTTGGATCATCTCCATGCTGTTGGCGATCTGCTGATTCTTGCTAACAGCGGTCATTTGCTGTTGTTGGCCGCTAATGCTTGTCTGACCAGAGGATTGACCGCCCAATGTGTCCGTGGATAGTTGCGAACCACCTGTGGCACCCATACCGGCCCGAACGCCGCCGCCGATGCTAAAATATTTTTAAATCAAAATCCATTAAAAATGATTAAAAGCTATTTGTAAAATCATTTCTTTCCATTATTCTACACTCCTAATTGCTTAATGCCTTTCGCAGAGATTGTTATCCGGGTTCCTTCCATATTCCTACCCCGTGGAAATTTCGAAATTCCTCATCACTTTCTATACCTTATTATATCCTTCCTGGCCAATTGATTAATAAGTAAGAGAAAACCAGGCCCGTAACGAGGGGCGAAATGCCAGATCGAAAAAAATTTCCATTAGGGCCCAGGCCCGTAGCCAGGGGGGGCATGGGGGGCACGTGCCCCCCCCCCCGAAATGCCAAGACCAAAAAAAATGAAAAGGGTCTCCCCTGTTAAAAATTTTTTTGAGAAAATTTTTTTGAAAATTTTGATTCAAAAATCGAATTTTCCCTTCAAAAATTGCCAAAATTTTTCAAAATTTTCTCCGGCGGCCCCTACTCGGTGCCTCCCCCCGAAAATTTTTCCTGGCTACGGGCCTGTAAGGGGCCCCCTTTTGATTTCGTCTAAATCTTCAAAATTTTCACCGGCGGCCCCTATCGGGGCCGCCGGCACCCCTTAATTTAGTAAAATCTGGCCAATTTTCTTAAGAAAAGAGTCTGAAATTCCAAAATTTTCTCCGACAACCCCTATCGGGACCGCCGGCACCCCCTTAATTTAGTGAAAAATTTTCTGGTAAAAAATTAATTTTTTCAACTGTTAAAAAATCACCCCTAAAAATTAGCTTTAAAATTTTTCTAAATAGCCCCCCCCGAAAGGGTCGAGCTCGTTACGGCCCTGGAGGAAATAGTTGGCTTTAGGATAAATAAAAAATGAATATTGACAGAGCTAGACAGGCATAATTTGTTTATTTTTATAGTCCCAAGTCCCATTGAACCTGGAACCCTTCATCATCATCTGCTTCGTCTTCTGCAGGTCGTGCAACAACTTGCGATTCTTCTCGCCTGAATAAAAATTTATTGCTTTTGGTCCATGGCCTTTACTTTGATCCGCTGGATTCGGGTTGTTACTGCTGCCACTGCTCATAATAAATTCGATTCACTTTTATTTGGTTTTTTCTGTTGAAGAAAAAAAATTTGTCATTAAAATAATGTATTCTAATATGATATAATATGAAGGGAGGGAGGGAGGGAGGGAGGGAGGAGAATGATTTTGAATAATTATTGAGCCAAATTTTAGTTCTACTGGTCTTGAATTTCAAATCCACTTGCCTGTAAAATGATTTTGAATAATTATTGAGCCAAATTTGAGTTCTACTGGTCTTGAATTTTTTTCACCCAAAAAATTCCTCTGTACAAGCCCTGCGATGGGAATCAATCAATCGGTAAAAATTGACTTTTTTGTTTTGGGCAGCAGTTTATAATTTTATCAGGGGCGTAGTGACAACTCGACTACAGGGACAGCTCGACTATGGACAACTCGACTACGCAATTTTAAATCTTTTCTTTGTTATCTCTCATGCATAAACCTAAGCTAAAAATGCATTTAAAAGATGGAAATAAAATCAAAAATACAAAAACAAAATAAAATAAATAGCCACTTTCAAAATTTTTTTTTTCTGTGAAAAATTAAAACTAGAGATCGTAAAAATTTCAAAACCTGGTTCTGGGTCTGGGGTTCAAAAAATCTGTTTTTCTGGGTTAAAACCCCAGACCCAGAAAAACCCCAGAAAAAAAACCAGAAAACCCCAGATCTGTGCCCAACCCCAGTCCGATTTCTAATTAAAACATACAAATTTATAGATTTAATATTTTATTTATACATTTTTTTAATTCCGCTCTATTCTGTGTTTTTATTTTTAAATCGATTTATTGCTTCGTCACCCGAGTGAGATCAATTTGCAAACTTTTTGCGGTCGAGCGATAACTTTGAAAAGAAAAGCACTGTTTGGATTATAACTTTGTTCAAATGAAACCTAAATAAATAAGCTTGGTGTTAAAAGATAGCACTATAATTTAGCTACAAAATGAGCCCAAGCCCTTCTGAATTAGCCCAGTTAAAAAAGTTATGGCCAAATTGATCACTCGTATCAGCCAATTTACAAAAAATGCTCGCACGGATGATCATTCTGGCCATAACTTTTTTTAGACAAGGCCAATTCGGATGGGCTTAGGCTCATTTTGCAGCTAATAATTAGCTTTACCTTTTCACACCAATTTATTTTCTCTAGGTTTCGTTTGAACCGAGTTAAAACCCAAACTGTACTTTTCGTTTCAAAGTTCTCGCTCGACCAAAAAAATTCTGCAAAATGATCTCGCTCTGGCGACGGAGCAATAAAACACGGCAATACTGCAGTTTGTAGCCCCCTTTTTTGAAAAAAATTATAAGGCCTAAAAATGGCTGAAAATCACGTCCTAGGGTCAGTTTTTGATACTGAATCCGATTCTGACATCCATTTTGACGTCCTGCGTCATCTTTTTGACGTCGACTTTTGACGTCAAAATTTTTTTTCCTACAAATTCCATTTTTAGATAAAAAAAAATACATTTATATTGTGCCAGAATCGGATTCAGCATCAAAAACTGACCCTAGGACGTGATTTTCAGCCATTTTTAGGCCTTATAATTTTTTTCAAAAAAGGGGGGCTACAAACTGCAGTATTACCTAAAACACTTTTAACGCAAGTTTATGCATGAGAGATAACAAAGAAAAGATTTAAAATTGCGTAGTCGAGTTGTCCATAGTCGAGCTGTCCCTGTAGTCGAGTTGTCCGTAGTCGGGCTGTCCGTAGTCGAGTTGTCTGTAGTCGAGTTGTCCCGACACCTTTATCAGGTGGGATTCCGATCTGTTGCATAATAAAATAAATATATAAATATTCGAAATAAGCTATCAATCAATTTACACTATATTATATTAGATTCGGAAGTTCCTGATTGTGAAGTGTGAATTTAAAAAGCGAAGAAAAAAGATAAAGTTTCCTCTTTTTTAGCATCGAAACGCCAAATACTTGTAATTGTAAGTAACATCTAATTTTAAGTTACCATTACCAGTTTCCCTTAAATGATGGCGGCGGAAAGAATCAGTAAGGACAGAAAAAGGGAACAAATTCATTTGACTTTGTGCCTTTGTGCATCATCGTGGAGATCAAAGTGTTAAAAATCTCATTTCATAACCACACAGCGGCCCGGCTGTCAACCAAACACATCGCCAAAAAGCATTTAATAAATCTATAAATTTATTTTCTTCTAAGAAATTTTAAAATTTCTTTATGTTAAACGATAGAAAAAAATCTATATTTTAATTTATTTTGAAATTAAAGAAGCTATACACCTTGTAAAAAAAGTTGAAATCAGAATACTTTTGTGTGGTGGTTGACAGTCCCTTCATATTTGGGCCGCTGTGTAACCACTATAGAGCAAAGGTTTTTTGCAAAATATTTAAGGAATTTATTAAGAGAAAATCCAGCACTGGACAAAGTTCTTACAAATTACAAATTTGACCAATTTTTGACAAACAAAAAGGTTCCACAATGCGAAACATCCATTATACTATATTTTCACGAGCTAACAAAAGTCATTAAGAAATTTAAAGGATTTGGATTCAAAAAATAAAAATCAAGCTTGAACTCTCATCCCAATTCCCATGGTAATCCATTCCATGGATGGGATCCCCGGTGGATCTAAAGCTAAAGCCAATAAATCCAGATCATTCCGTTTCCAATTTTCAAATTATAACATTTCCATAAAAGCGACAGAAATCTCTCTTTCGTGGTTATTTTTTTACAGAAATTTTTTTTATTATTTTTTTTGTAAACTTTAAGAGTTTTAGGCTAAAGAGAGAGACAAAGAACAAAACGACAATCGGCATAATGCAAACCATCAAATGTGTTGTGGTGGGCGATGGAGCCGTGGGAAAAACGTGTTTGCTGATCTCCTATACCACAAACAAGTTCCCCAGCGAGTATGTCCCGACAGTGTTCGACAATTACGCGGTTTGCTTTTTCCTTTCTTGGCTTGCTTTTTCGTAAATAATCAGCAATTATTTTCACTTTTGGTTGAAAAATTAAAATTTGAACACAAATCTCAAATAATTGACAAAATAATCGATTTCCATTTGACGATGCAGCAAATTTTATGTCAATTTCGGATTTAGCACACCCGAAAACCGGTTGACGAACTTAATCTTGCTAAAATTTTCAAAAAAAATACAGGGGGTCTGAATGGTATTAATTTGAATTTGATTTACGAAATTGTTGGACAATAATAAAGAATAATTGAATTATTTTTTGAATAATAAATACCATTCGTGATGAAAAATATACATGCGAGAGAAATATGAAATAGAGAATCTACTTCTGTCTAGAAATTCGGCGCTAGTTGCAAAGTGGCCGTTCTTGGGACTCTAACATTTTTTGAGTCTCGGGACTCAAAATCATTTTTATTTGCTTATTTGCACATACATATTGTATTTTTGGAGGAATAGAACATGGCACTGGTAAGTTGACTTGGAATTCTAGAACAATATTCATGTATCCAGTACGGGCACCATACAAATCTACCCATATCCAGTGCCGGTACCATTCAAATTGCAAAAAAAGATTTTAATTTGTTATGTATAAATTACAGTGTCGATTATCGAATAATAAAAATTAATGAAAGAAAAAAGATTATAACTTTCGAGACTCAATAAATGTCACGGGACTCAAAAATGTTAGAGTCCCAAGAACGGCCACTTTGCAACTAGCGCCAGAAATTCTGTCCTGTCTAATTGACAATCGAATATTTAAGGTAACGGTGATGATCGGCGGCGAACCTTACACGTTGGGTTTATTCGATACGGCGGGCCAAGAGGACTACGACAGGCTCAGACCGCTGTCTTATCCCCAGACTGATGTGTTCCTCGTTTGTTTCTCAGTGGTTGCGCCCGCATCTTTCGAAAACATCAAAGAAAAGGTTTAAAAGCTTAATAAATTTGAGAAAAATGAAAATTCAGTCATTAAAAGTGGAATATTCAAAGTTTGAAGGACGGAAATTAATTTTAAAAAATCAGACAGCTCATTAAAATGGTTGGCTGACAGGCCCGTACCGAGAGGGGTATAGAGCACGTCCCTCCCTCCCAGGCCCGTATCGAGAGGGGGGGGGGNCCCCCCCCCCGAAACGCAAGGTCGAATAAATGTTGATTTCGTCTAAATTTTCAAAATTTTCTCCGGCGGTCCCTATCGGAGCCGCCGGCACCCCTCAATACAGTGAATTTTTTTTTGCTCGTCACCGACGAGCAAAAAAATTTTTGCTCGGCCCCCCTGTAACCTCCCTTAGTCAGCCTTCCCCCCCAACTTCCACGAAAAGAAGAAAATGAGAAAATTAGATATATCTTTTAAGGAAAAAATCACAAAAATTATTCATTTTCTTACTATGAAAAGGTTAAAAATTAAAATTTTCTCCGGCGGCCCTTATTCCTTATTGGGACCGCTGGGCAGGGCCGGCGCCAGGGGGGGGGGGCTGAAGCCCCCCGTCAGCCCCTGGAAAAATAAAAAAAATGACTAATTTTCCTGAGAAAAAGGCCAAATTTTCAAAATTTTCTCCGGCGGCCCCTATCGAGGCCCCTCCTGAATTTTTTTCTGTCAGCACCCTTGACTGATTTTGAGTACTTAACGGATTTGCTTTTTCAGTGGGTTCCCGAGATAGCACATCACTGTCCGAAGACGCCCTTCCTGTTGGTCGGCACCCAGGTGGATCTGCGCGAGGACCCGGGCACTTTCGAGAAGTTGGCCAAGAACAAGCAGAAGCCAATCTCCTGCGAGATGGGTGAGAAGCTGGCCAAGGAGCTGAAGGCGGTCAAGTACGTCGAGTGTTCGGCACTCACACAGGTAAATTGGCGAGAAATTACAATTAATCGACTTTTTATTTTTCGGAAAATTGTTTTATAAATTAAAATGGGCATTAGTTGGGAGATACTTTTTGAAAAACTTATTAAATAAAAATTGAATTTATCGATATTTATACTAATTCCTCTAAAAAATGGAAAAGACAAAAAAAAATTGTCGATTTTTTGAGGGTAACAAATTTCATTTCAAATAATTTATTTCAATTTAATTAATTTAATTTTTTCCATCCTCACTTTGACGCAATTCTCTTATTCACGTTAATCATAAATACGAGAGCATATGCGTTTTCTTAAAATTATCGATTTTGTTCCCATCGAGCACATCCATTTTTTAGTCGAGTTTTATGGTTGAAAGGATTTCCCAATAACTTTCAGAAAGGGCTTAAGAACGTGTTCGACGAGGCCATCCTGGCCGCGCTGGACCCGCCGCAGCAGGAACGAAAGCGGAAATGCTCCATTCTCTGACGAAATCGATCACAAAACAAAACAAAAAGTGCCGTGAAGGGAGCGCAAAAAGAAAATAATTAAAAAAAACAATCGCACCAATTGCTCTCACCGATCGGCTCTTTTGAGCTTTGGGTCCATCTAATTGTTAGGGGCTGGATTTTTAGGTCGCGAAAACCCGGATTTTTCGAACCAAACCTCAAAATCCAGCTTCTCCTCCATCATTCACTGATTTGTTTCTCCGTCATTCATTTTTCGATTTCTTCGTTTTTTGTTCATTGCCGATACCGAAGTGACACCACACCCTCCTTCCCACCCATCATCTTTTCCTCCGCTAAACTCGAAAAATGAAATTTTTTTCTTCCAATAGACCAATTGGCCTTAGCCTCACAGAATTTGTTTTGTCGGGATTGGCAGCCTTACCAGGGCCAATCTCTTTGCTCGCTCTTTTCTGATGTAATTGATTAAATTATTTAAATATTAATTTTTTGTTTTGTTCCAAAATGCCTTTTTTGATCACTCACATCTCATCAATCATTCTCCTTCCCATCCTCGACAGAATTTATTTCCATCCCGTCATTTTCAAAATCGGCGCTCGTCTACGTAATATTTTTCTTCATTTTTTTCTGTATGATGGATGAAAACCACAGAGAATCGGATTTTAAAATGAAAAGGATAATTTCGAATCCTAATATAAAGCTGGAAATCAAAATTGAAATATTAAAAAATGATTTATAAATGCTCGGGACATATAAATACGTACAATTTCGGATTAATCAATTTATAGAAATTGAGAAGAGAATAGGCTGGAGTCCGCCGGAAGAAAGGTCTGTACGGTTTGAAGATGATGAAGCAAGATGATGACAATTTTGATGAATTCCCAATTTTTGACTACAAAAATGTGACCTAAGAACTAAAAGAAAGATAGAAATATGTTCACGGGGCTTTTTGCTTCCTTTTGTCCGTTCATTCATTGAATAGTCCACGGGTGGATTTAGGCGTCTCTGAGTCGTTCAAATGTTTGGAAGTGTAGCGCAAAGCGTCCATCAACTGGGAGGCCTGAGAAAAAACGGATTTATGATTCACCCGAAAGGTCGGATCTATTTTTGATCCTAATTCTAAAAGTTGGTTCCCTCCTCTCTATCGGGAACTGCAAGACCCGTTGGTCCACTCAAAGTGATTTGATTCTCGGGAATTTTCACTGCTGGTACTCCAACATCATGTTCCCTGAGTACCCAGGTCGTTACGATAAAAATTGGGTGCCGATTGAATTGCTTTGAATCCTCGATTTTTCGAAGCGAATTTCTAATTATCATCTGTTATGGAAAAAGTGAATGGACAGAGAAAAAGAAATCAGACTACAATATGTTTTAACACAACATGCCTTCGCGTCAAAAATCGAGCAGCTAAAATAAAATTTGGAATTCAATGGCTTTATGTATTACGTTGATTATACCTTCGGTATTTGGCAGAGCCCAGTCCCTCTAACAATTCTGTCTGATCTCCGTTTGCGATTATTTCTAATCAATTGACTTTTTTTCTTTTCCCGTGGCCCATCCCCGGGTCCTCCCTGGCCTCGTTCGCTCCCTCTCCCACCTGCTGCTCTGTGCCGTTCTGCTTCACCACTTCCACCACTCCTCGCACATCAATGGGCGAATGGCGGCAAAAGGCGCCGGTGGCGTCGATGTGGTCGAACAGGATCAGTGCGCTGACCATGACGCGCAGGAAAAAGTTGCGGTCATCGGCCGACAATCGGTCGTAGAACTCCTTGCGCTCCAGCATGTGCCGACAAATCTAAAGTTAGCAGAAAAATATTTTTAGGATTTAAAAACAAGAATTTTATTTTTTGAACAATAATTTCTAAGAATCAATTTTATTCAATGCTGCATATTTGGTATCATAAAATTGAATGTTATATAATTCCATTATAAGTAAATTATTATATTAGTTGCCAATTTAATGCGAAAAAAGCTCATAATGCTTATATTAAGGTCCTAAAAGAGATCCTAGTTTATTGAGTTCGCACTCATTCAGAAGTCAGCCTAATATGCTATTTTAATTTTGCTTATATGGTAATTTAAATTTATTAAAACAGTAAGATTCGCTTAATTTTAAATCAAAGTATATTTGTAATATAAAATCACAAATTTTAATAAAAAATTTTTTAGGCTTTTTTATCAATCGAAAAAGTTTAAAAACTGCTCACTCACATAGACAATGGCGGTCAGCGTTTCGGTGGTGTTGGACACGGGCAGATCCGGATGGTCGCGCACGAAGCTGGTGGTGGAGTTGGCGAGCGCGTTCAGCATCGGCGTGGGCGACGCGAGGAACAGCGAGATGGTGTTGGCCAGCTCCAGCGAGCAGTCCTCCTCCGCCTCGCGCGCCGCACTTTCGCTCCGCGAAATCACACGCCTGAAAGGAAGGAGTTGGAGAGAAAATGATCAGTTTGATGAAAATTTATGATTGAAGCAAAATGTGCTAGAAATGCACTATTTTATGATTTCTTAAAGGTGAAAATAACAATCAGAAATTAATTGAAAAAAAGGATTTTCGCGTTCAGGATGCTGAATGAATGACCTGAAGAAGCTGAAATCGTTTTGCAGGGCGGGTGTGTTCATTTTCATCGCATCAAAGCGAAAGACAAAGTCGATCAGACGGGCAAGCTGTTTGCAAAGGGCTTGTGCGGAGTCGATTTGTTCCGCGGGCGGCAATGGACCCGAGCACAACTCCCATAGCAAATCCGGCACGACCTGACAATGACAATTCGGTAAATAAATAATAAGAATAAATGATTTTTTAAAAGGACAATGAATAAAAAATAGGAATGAATTTTGATGTTAAACTATAATGTATTTGTTTTAAAAGTGTAATTGCTTTAAAATCAATCCAAAAATTTAAGTGAAAAAAAGGAGCGCCGAAAGTCCATAGATAGCCGCGAATTTTTTTCAGAAATGCATTTTGAAAAATTTAACCAGAAAATGTCCATTTTTCTTGTTTAATTCCATTTTCAGACCTTTTCAATGCGTTGCGCCACTTCATAATAGGCGCGGATCCGGCGGACGAAGTGGCGGACCATCGCGAATGAGTTGGCCTGGACGGTCGCGTCCTCACAGTTTTGCAGTGCCAACCGCACCTCTGCGCTGGCCCCGGTACCGTAGGTGGACAGACAGTCGGCGGAGCGGTGGGCAAGTACCAGCACGGATTCCAGCTCCAGGAAAAGGGGCCTTTCCTGGCAAAAACGAAGAAAAGGTTTCGAATTTTTAAAAACTGAAAATTCTCCAAAAACGCATTTTATTTTATGGGTTCATTTTTTAAATTTAACGCCATTTAAATTGTGAATAGATAAAAGTTAAAAAAGGATAGAAGAATTTTCTTAAACATCCTCGTTAAAAGTCTGATTTTTTCTGCGTAAATGAAGTTGGATTTTCAAAAAAAAAGAACAAGCACAATCAAAAAAGAATTTTTTAATGTCACGAAGGAAACACCCTATCCAAATAGTCAGGCAAAAAGCGCACCTGATCAGTGGGCCGGCAGTGCTCAAAGTCCAGGAACACGTCGATGTCGTCGTATATGTGCTGGTTGTACCGTTGTTGGTGGGCACTCTGGCCCAGCACATAGCGCACCACATCCCCGCAACTGCTGCCACTCCGACTGCGGGTCATCCTCTTGCTCCGGTTCTGTTGCTTAAATTAAAAATTTTAAACAAAATTTACTAAAATATAATTTTAATCTCATTTCCCATGCACCCAGGCAGGGACGTACCCAGGATTTCGGGATGAGGGGGGCAGGAGCACAATTTTTTCGCCGAATTTTTTTCTCCGGCGCGGAGAAAATTTTGAAAATTTAGGCTATTTTCATAAGAAATTGGTCAATTTTTTGCATATGACAAGTTTTTTGAAGAAATTTAACCGTATTTTGGGGTGTCGGCGGTCCCGATAGGGGCCGCCGGAGAAATTTTTGAGAATTTGGACGAAATCAACAGGGGGACCCGTGTGAAAATTTTTTCGACCTTGGGTTTCGGGGGGGGGG
>LDKF01000301.1:108056-118103 GCA_001026735.1 Rotylenchulus reniformis | reverse complement strand
CCCCCCCCCCTCGTTACGGGCCTGCATGCACCTATATACCTGACATGTGAGAATGAGCCTTTTTTCTTTGGTAAATGCTAATGGAAAAAAACAATATGGTATATATTCTCGCAAATTTAAATAATAAAAAAAGAATTCTGCAAATCCTAAAAATTTCCACAATTTCATTCTAAGCAACAAAATGAACATGGATCGAACCCTTTTGCGCGCGCTCTCCTGCCCCCGCTTTGCCGCCGCCGCACTCTTTCGCTGCTGTTCTTCTTCGTCGTCGTTCGGCGGAAGTTGTGCGGCTGTCGTCGCCGCCGCTACAGAGGAAGAAGCGATTTGTGGGGGCGGAGGAGGAGGGGCAGAGCGGATCGGAATTATGGTCGTCGTGGCGGATCGCGGAAGGGGCGAAGGGTGGATTTGTGCGATCGGGGACCCGCTTCACTTTCTAAGCGATCCCAGCGGGGAAAGAGCAATTTGGTATCAAATCAAAGGAATGGAAAGGTGAAGAAGAAGAAGAACACAGCACTAGGTGACACTTGCTGAAATCGGACACCCAATAAACCTGAAAACTTTGAATCTGAATAATTAGAGATCGGAAAATGTTCAAAATAAAACCGGGAAATGCATTTAAAAAGCATCAAAATTCATGAAAAATTCAAATAGACATTTTAGGCCAAAAAAATTCAGCCTTGACAGAAATCATTTCCATGTCTGTCTCACAATCAAAGTTTTTAAGAGTTCCAAAGAATGGAAGCTGTCAAAATCGAGGGAAGGGAATAAAAGGTCGGAGAAGGCGACAACAAAAGGTTATGCGATTACACATTACAATGAATTGTTATGGAAGGGGGAAGAATAAATTTGACTGGAAAATGGGAATGAATGAATCACTTCAATCAAAGCCCCTCACCCCTGGCCCACTCCCGCTTGACCGTGGCCTTCCTTCCTTTATTATAGTATTATTAGTGTATTGCTACACCAAAATGGCGTAAAAAAGATAAATGCGAAAAAATTTTCAAAAAAAGGACCTGTTGAAATCGCTTTTTGCCGATCCCGATCTATTCATATCAGTCTGTATTGGTATTGGTAAAGAGATGAATTTCTAGAGTTAAATTTTATCATATCAATCAAATCAGTTAACACAGAAATCGGTGTGGCGAAAGACGAAATTTCAATTTCAACATTTTTTTTCGGTTTTTGACCCTTACAATTAGCAAACAATGGAAATTGGTCACACCCAATGAACAAACAAAGAATAGAAAATGGAAATTTAACATATAAAAGCCACGGCCGACAAAAAAAGGAAATGAGCAAAAGGCAAAAGGAAAGGAACAAAACAAACGAGGAAAAAGTCACGTCACCGAGCGAAGGTTAGACACCGACAATGCCCCAATGTAAACAGAGAAGCAAAAAGTGAGAGGAAACAAAGGGGCTGAGAAAGAGAGATGAGCATAAAAGAAACGGCGGTGGCGCAGTGGAAAGGCAATTTGCAGCCGACACATTTGAGCGGTGTTCGATTCCATGAAGATGCAAAAAGTTTTTTTTTGCCCTTTGCTTATTTTTAGCCATTTTAAAATAAATAAGTAAAATAGGGGTGATAAGAGCTTGTAAAATCGGGAAAATCAGCTTAAATAAAAATTTCCACAATTTGAATTCTTCGAATGAATTTTATCAAAGAACTTTAAAAAAATTCATTTTTTGCCATTTTAGCACACTGTGGAGTGAATGGTCCGATCTTGTGATGTAAAGTTGTACATCATCGTCATCGTCCAGTAAACCCCGAAAATCAACTATTAATTAGGACCCTTCGCTTTTTTTTTTTGTTTATTTTTCAAAAAGTGTGCCCATCGCCAACAATGACGATGGAGTGAGTGGCTGATCGGAATGGATGGACGGATTGAAAATGAATTGATGAATGAATGGATGAATGGTTGTTGTACAAAAAATGTATGGGATGGATGGGATGGATCAAGTGATTGGCAGATTTTGAGAGCAAAATAATGTGGTGGAACGGAGGAGAAAGAATGATCAATCGATGAATGAATGAATGATGGGAGGGAGTACTTTTCACGGAAAGGAAGGAATCGGATTGATCATTCCCTATTCTGTAGGGGAAGGGGCAAGAGTCACGGGAAGGAAATGTGCTAAAAATGGCAATTATTCTGAATGTCCAATGTGAGTCAAAAATGTTTTTTGGCCTTTTAAAGCAATGACTTCAAAAGGTGTTTAATGTTCAAAAATTGGGAAAAATATTTCGAAAATCGGGAAGGGAAGCAAAATAATCAATGTGCCAAAAGGATGTGCTGATAAATAGGGTCGCAACTTTTATGCGCAAAATATGCTCAAAATTTCCAAAATATGCGCAAAATATGCTCAAATTTTTTGCAAAATATGACATAAAATGCAAAAATTTTGCCTAGAAAGCAATTCTTTACTATTTAAAGTGGTTTTTTTGCATATTTAAGGCTTTTTTATGTTAAAATTATCTTTGTTACCTTTTTTGCATTTTTGGCCTTTTCCATGCCTTTTTGGAGATTTTTTGCAAAAACAATGTGTTTTCATAAGAAATTTGGTCATTTGTCTTTGAAAATTATAAAAGTTTAACCGGTCTGGAAT
Organism: Rotylenchulus reniformis; assembly: GCA_001026735.1. Classification (NCBI taxonomy): domain Eukaryota; kingdom Metazoa; phylum Nematoda; class Chromadorea; order Rhabditida; family Hoplolaimidae; genus Rotylenchulus; species Rotylenchulus reniformis. The sequence continues at coordinate 115,502 of LDKF01000301.1, read as the reverse complement.
TTTTAAAAATTGCCGAAAAAAATAGAAAAATGTCCGAAAAATTTCAAAAAATGCAAAAAAAATCCCCAAATTATGCAAAAATTTCTCAAAAAATGCATATTTTTCTCAAAAATGCCCAAAATATGCTCAAATATGCGCAAAATATGCGAAATATGCAAATATGCACAAAAAGTCGAAAATATGCAAAAATATGCAGTTAGAAATCCACGCTAGAGCGTTCAAAACATGCTAAAAACATGTTTTACGTGATTTTCAGGCAGTTCTGAGCCAGCAAAAAATATGCATTTGCATAAAAGTTGCGACCCTACTGATAAAGCCATTCTTTATGAGAGACTATCCGCCAAAAGGATTCCAAATATTTTTCGGAAATAAATTTGATCACAAAACCATAGAAAAGAAGGGGTTCAACAGATTTTCCTAATGATTAAATTTATATTTTCGATTTCCAAAGGTAATGAAAAAGAGAATATGGAGAGAGGCCAATAATGGCAAGAGGAGGAGTGGGAATCTTAAAAGGGGAAAGTCCTTTTTGAAGATTGATGGGGACGAGACATTTGGGAAAAAGAGACAGGAAAAGCCCAGGGGAATGGAAGGCAAATTTGTGGGAAAAAAGGAAAATTTGTAAAAAAAGTCAGCGGAAAATGAAAGAAAAAAAGCCTAAAATTTTAGACAGTTTCTAATCTTTAATAGTTTTCATCCAAATTAATCAAAAAATAAATATTCGCATCGTGGCGGAATTGAACCGGCGACCTTAGTGGCGCTTAACTTGTCACAGATGGAACGCCGCAACCACAGTAGAACCACCACACCAATAAGGCGTTTGGCACAATTAAAAATAGCAAAAAGCCAGGAAAATGAATGCTCCGCCGGAACCGAACCGGATCATCAGAAATACATGGACCCATTGACAGAGGATTTTGGGGGGATTTTGGCGGGGATTACACAAAGTATCCCACCCACCCATCCATCTCCTCACAGTTTTACCCGTCTTCCGCCTCAACCCCCAAGCACCACTTCACAACACAAAATGTGCACAACTCTTGAAGAGAATGGGAAATGTGATGGGTTTGGAGGTAAAAACTGGAAATTCGGTGGGGGATTTCGGTGTGCAAAGTCCAGCAGAGTTTAGGTCCGAAGATGGGTTTGAGGGCTCCGAAAATCGGAAAATCAACATAAAATCGGCCAAAAAGCAAAAATCGATTTCCGATCCGATCGGCGGAATGAGTCCGATCAGTCATCCGTTCCAAGCTTCTTCCTGCCTCTATAATTTCCTTGGGCAAATGCAAAACAATGGGCACAATTGGCCCATCCTTTTCATATAAATGAGAGAATGGCCACGATGATTTATTTCTTTTCTTTTGGGAAACCCAAACAAAAATTGGAAAGTGAAGGAAAATTGCAAAGTTGGGATATTTCAGTTTTTGAAGGAAGCGATTTTTGAAAATTCCTTTTGAAGGTGCAATTTCAACAGAAATCCAAAGAAAAAATTCCAAAAAATTGTAAAATTCCAATTTCCCAATATTAAAATGTGAAATTTGGGGTGGGTGGACCCGCGCAATGTTTCGGGGATTTCAAAAGTGGCGACGAACGATGTGTTTATGGGGGAGGAAAAGGAATCAATCGGCGGACGGGGGGGGAGGGGGAGTTGCCCCTCCTTCCCCTTCCAAATTTGTTATTTCATTGCATAGCAGGTGGTCATGATCGGTCATAAGACCCTTTAAAATATGAATTACTGTAAATATTTTAGTTATTTTAGTTTTTTTCATCCAAAATGGCAGTTACCTATATCTTTTATTTTGGGGGAAAAATTTTGGCCAAAAATCCAAAGTTTTTTTTTAATTTTTCAAAACCATCTAAAGATTTTTTGGGATTAAACTAAATCAGGGGCCTAATCATCATCATCATCATCTTTATCGAAATGTCCAAAGGAATTAATTAGTTGATCTGATCAAACGGACGGAGCAGGAATTTGGATCAACCGGGGGAATGATCCCCGGTTCCTCTGTGATGGCGAATGTGTCCGATCGCTTCCATTAAATTGTGAATGGAAAGTGGGACGAACCTGCACAGAATCCGAAATCAAAGTTGCGCAAATGGCCAGATGGGACACTGTCAATTCAAATCAGCGCAGTCCACTGGCTTCGGCTTAACAGTGCCGGTTCGATTCCGTTTGGGATAATATTTTTGAGACAATTTTTTGTGCACAACATAATGGTGGGAATGTGTATTTCGGTGTTTAATTTTTGATTATTTTCAAAAAAACCAATGATATTTTGTTTTGAGATGAAATTTTTAGGGATGCAATTGACGACGCAAAGAACGGACAAATTAAGGGGGGGAACATGCAACGAAACCCCGGGGGAATTGAATTGGTTGTTCCCCGAGGGAATTGGGCCAATTTGTTCGCCGTTCCGAGGCCAAAGAAAGATGGATGGGAGGAGGCGAAATGGGCCAGAGGGGCCAAACTGTGGCCAAATTCGCAATTCGCTATTTGGCCCAATTGTGTCAAAATGTCATTGTTATTGGGGGGGGGGGGGGGGGGGGNGGGGGAGGGCAGCCGAATGCCAGCCGAATGCAATTACAATTTATGCGGATGGATGGAACAAAGGCGGAAAGTCATTTGGTAAAAATGGTAAAAGAGAAAAATATGAAAATCGCTTTTGAGGCCGAAACAACAACTCCAAAATCTAAAATTAAAAAATACCCATATTTCTAATAAAATTTATGTTTTGGACAAAATATGAGCTCCTTAAAGGCTTAAACCAAGTGGAATTGAACCGGCAAATCCACAGAGTTCCAAAAATGCGAAAAAAAAGAGAAAAAAGGGAAAAAGAGTGATAAATGGGCTACCTATCTGAATCCCGAAACGTCCGAATCCCGAAAATCCGAATACCGAATAGTGTAAAATCCGTCCCAATACGAATCAATCAAAAAACGTCCGAATACCGAAAATCTGAATCCCGAAAATCCGAATACCGAATAGTGTAAAATTCGTCTCAATACGAATCAATCAAAAAATGTCCGAATACCGAAAATCTGAATATCCAAAACTCATCCCCGTATGTATGATTTCCTGGCAAGACTGCACCAATTTGACACCAAGAAAATGCAGGAAATCCGCGAAGCTATCCTGAGGCCGGGGTCAGTTCATCGCCGGAAGGAATTTGTGGAAATGGATCGGACCCTGCTGCATCTCTGCCGAAATTCGCCAGTGGACCAACACATTGCCATCTTCCTGCAGGCCATCTCGCTGGCACACTGAAGCAGTTGTTGAATGATCAGGTCGAACCAAGAGCCAAAAATGATGAATAAATCGGAGATGATGATGATGAGGAAAATGACCGGGAAATTGATGTGGAAAATGAAGTTATGCAGAACATTTGCACGTTTCTCCCCTTCACCTTGATTCATTTGGTTCTCCCAATCAGGGCTCCCAACTAACCTCACCAAAAACCTGGCAAACGCTTTGAAAAACCTGGCAAAAACCTGGCAAAAGTAAGCAAAAACCTGGAAAAAACCTGGTTCTTCTTGAAACAATCGAAGCCGACTAAAAAACATGTATTTCTTTTTCAATACAACTTTAAATCGGTTTTTGTAATATTGAGCAAATCGGCTACCCGACATTTTGGGATCCGACATTTGGGGACCAATCGCAATAACTCGGTTCAAATAGAACCTGGAGAAATCTAATGATATCAAAAAATAGAGCAAAAAATTAGCTACATAATTGGCCCACTGCAAAAAAAAAGTTATGGCCAAAATATTGCTATTTTTGNCACCTTGATTCATTTGGTTCTCCCAATCAGGGCTCCCAACTAACCTCACCAAAAACCTGGCAAACGCTTTGAAAAACCTGGCAAAAACCTGGCAAAAGTAAGCAAAAACCTGGAAAAAACCTGGTTCTTCTTGAAACAATCGAAGCCGACTAAAAAACATGTATTTCTTTTTCAATACAACTTTAAATCGGTTTTTGTAATATTGAGCAAATCGGCTACCCGACATTTTGGGATCCGACATTTGGGGACCAATCGCAATAACTCGGTTCAAATAGAACCTGGAGAAATCTAATGATATCAAAAAATAGAGCAAAAAATTAGCTACATAATTGGCCCACTGCAAAAAAAAAGTTATGGCCAAAATATTGCTATTTTTGAAATTAAAAAAAGAAGAAAGTACTGTAGGTATGTGGGAGGGGCGGCGGTCCCGATAGGGGCCGCCGGAGAAAATTTTGAATTTTAAAGTGGGTTTCTTAAGAAATTTGATCAATTTTTTCTTATTAGGAAAAATTTTTCAGAAAAATTTCACAGTAGTAAGAAGTGTCGGCGGCCCCAATTGGGGCCGCCGGAGAAACTTTTGAATTTTAGAGTAGTTTTCTTAAGAAAATTGGTTATTTTGCCAACATTTATTCTTAAAAAAGAAAAATCAAAAAACCTGGCTAAAAACCTGGCAATATTGGAAACCTGGCAAAAAACCTGGCAAATTTTCAAAAACCTGGCATTTGCCAGGTTTCTAAGGTAATTTGGGAGCCCTGCTCCCAATTCCCACCCTGGTCCTTCTGTCCCCAACACTTCCGGTACCCGCTCTTCATGAATTTGGATCGCTCTTACTTTTGATGTATTTTTTTGTTATGAATGTTGTTGTTTTTTTGAATTAAAAACATTTATGAAAAGGAATTTGATATTTAGATAATTTCATATATACTAAAAATTGTAAGAACTTTTCGGAATTCAGATTTTCGGTATTCGGACGTTTTTTGATTGATTCGGTATTGGGACGGATTTTATTGGGACAGATTTTCGGTATTCAGAGCGGTAGCGGATAAATGAGTGAGAATCCAATCAAAATATGGAAAAATCAGTTGCAAATGTATGATAAATAATTAAAATTTGTGACTTTTGGGACTTTTGAGGGGCCAAATGGCCAAATTCTGGACGAGTGACAAATGAATGTGCTGGCCAAATCCCGACTCCGTCCTCCCTCCCTCCTCCTTCTCTCCGTCCGAAATTCAATCCCCGAACTCATTTATATCCCCAAGTCCCTTTGGCCATCAAAATGTCCCGCCTTTGTGGCCATTCGCTCCCCCAAAAAGCAAACAAAACATTTTCCCGGAGGGGGGAGGGGGGACTAATGAATCGTAAGAAAAGGAGGAGGAGAACCAGCAGAGACTGATCTGATCGGAACGGGGGGGGGNGGGGGGGGGCAGAAGATCCCAATCAGGGCTGCACGAAATTTCGAGTTTCGAGTTTCGAGTCCTGGAAATTTCGAGCTTTTTGAGTTTCGAATTTCGAGTTTCGAGTTTCGAGAAAATGCTCGAAACTCGAAACTAAAATGCACCCCTAAGAATGGGGGGTCTTGACCATGAAAATGGACTACTAAGGATTGGTTTAATTTAAATTTTTTATCGACACGAATTGCATGAAATAAATAGAAATTCAACGGACTCGGTCGTTTCATCCCCCACGTTTCATCGCCAGAGCAAGAAAAATCGTTATAACTCAGCTCAAATGCAACCTAGAGAAATGAGTTTGGTGTCATTAGATAGGCCTAAATGTCTTCTATAAAAACGCAAAAGAGATCATCCTGGTTGGCCAAATGAGAAAAAAAAGTTATGGCCACATCTTTAACAAAAATCATGATTTTTAGGATTATTTTGGCCATAACTTTTTTCTCACTTGGCCAATCCGGATGATCTCTTTTGCTTTTTTATAGAGGACATTTAGACCTATCTAATGACACCAAACTTGTTTCTCTAGGTTGCGTTTAAGCTGAGTTATAATGATTTTTCTTGCTCTGGCGATGAAACGTGGGGGATGAAACGACCCCCACCGGAAATTCAAATCTTTATTTTTTTATTAAATCGTTTATTAATTTTTTAATTAAGATACATAATATACTTTTTCAAATAACTAGAATGGCTCCGCCAACTGTGGTATTGTACAAATAAATTTAGGAAATCACTAAATTTAAGAAATTTTCATTTTTCAGGGATTAGAAAGCGCGGGGGCGCTTTCAACACCGAGCCTAGAAGCATTATTTGAATGAACAATTTTTCGCATCATTTGAATGAACAATTTTAAGATTACGAATAAAGCATATTTAAGTTATGTTTGATAACTGAAGTCGTTGAGCTCGTGCAATTAGGGCCACTCCGCGCCCTTTATGGTAAAGAAGAATTCCAATTCATTTCCTTTTCACCCCGCTTGCATACTCTCTTCATTCCACTTGCATGCCCTTTTCATTCCGCTTATATACACTTTTCATTCCGCTTGCATACTCTTTTCATTCCGCGTGCATGCCCTTTTCATTCCGCTTGCATACTCTTTTCATTCCGCTTATATACTCTTCTTTCCGCTTGCATGCTCTTTTCATTCCTTTTGCATGCTCTTTTCAAACTGCTTGCATGCTCTTTTCATTCCGCTTGCATAATCTTTTCACTCCGCTTACATACTCTTTTCAATCCGCATACATACTCTTTTCATTCCGCTTACATATTCTCTTCTTTCCTCACATATTCTCTTCTTTCCTCTTATATACACTCTTCTTTCCGCTTGCATGCTCTTTTCATTCCGCGTGCAATCCCTTTTCATTCCGCTAGCATACTCTTTTCAAACTGCCTGCATGCTTTTCATTCCGCTTATATATTCTCTTCTTTCCGCTTGCATGCTCTTTTCATTCCGCATGCATACTCTTCTCATTCAGCTTGCATACTCTTCATTCCGCTCGCACACTCTTTTCATTCCGCTTGCATTTCCTTTTCATTCCGCGTGCATTTCCTTTTCATTCCGCTTGCAAGCTCTTTTCATTCCGCGAGCACTTCCGTTTCATTCCGCGTGCATTCTCTTTTCAATCCGCATGCACTCTTCTCATTCAGCTTGCATACTCTTTTCATTCCTCTTGCATGCTCATTTCATTCTGCTCGCATGCTCTTTTCATTCCGCGTGCACTCCCGTTTCATTCCGCGTGCATTCACTTTTCATTCCACGTGCATTCACTTTTCATTCCGCGTCCATGATCAGAAAAGCGCCCAAAATCAGAATAGCGCCCAAATCAATGCAGCGCCCAAAATTAGAACAGCGCCCACAATCAGAACAGCGCCCAAAATCAGATCGGCGCCCTTAATCAGAACGGCGCCGATAATCAGAATAGCTCCTAAAATTAGATCGGAGCCCAGAATCAGAACAGCGTCGATAATCAGAACAGCTCCCAAAATTAGAATAGCGCCCATAATCAGAACAGCGCCCATAATCAGAACAGCGCCCACAATCAGAACAGCGCCCACAATCAGAACAGCGCCCATAATCAGAACGGCGCCCATAATCAGAACAGCGCCCATAATCAGAACAGCGCCCACAATCAGAACAGCGCCCATAATCAGAACAGCGCCCATAATCAGAACGGCGCCCATAATCAGAACAGCGCCCATAATCAGAACAGCGCCCATAATCA